>SZWC01008215.1:104372-114801 GCA_023375785.1 Penium margaritaceum
GTGTGTGTGTGTGTGTGTGTGTGTGTGTGTTTGTGTGTGTGTGTTCCCCTTCAGTATATTTTGGTGCGATAGGGATGTCGGGGCCTAATAAGCTACCTCCGCACCAAAATGTCGGCAATCGGCAACAAATCAATGGTCAAGGGGACCCCACGGATGAGAAATCACGAAGTGACCAAGCTTAAAACGAGGTAGACAAGATGATTGGTCAGGGATTCATCAGACCATAGATGTCACCCATTGCTGCACTAGTACCTTTTGTGAAAAAGAGAATTGGCGAGATATTTATGTACGTGAATGAGAGTACGTTGAACAACATCACCGTAAAAAAACCAATATCCCCTTCCACGAGCAAATGAACATTGCGATCAACTCCAAGGGACGACAATAATCACCAAAATCGTCTTACGCAGCTGTTATCATCTAATGCATGAATTTGAGAGGGAAATCAAGACAATTACATCTTGCACTAGGCACGGGCACATTGACTTCACACATATGTCGTTAAGACTCACGAATGTCCTTGAGTCATTTATGGTGACCATGGAAAACATGTGACGTCCATGTGTTTTTGGGATTCAGTAACTACTACCGTTGTTTCGTAAAAGATAACGCCCGGGTGTCAACAACTCTCTTTTATTTCATTCGTACGACTATGAATTGGAGTTGGGGAGATAGCAAAAAACAAAGCGTTCGACTCCTTGAGAAATTCTTTGACCTCGATGTTAGCCTTACCATTGTCCGATCCAACAGTGGACTGAATTTTGGCCACCCAGGTATCTGATCAAACAATTAGATCCACCCTCCTCTAAGACAATGACAGTGGAGAACAAGAGGTTGCGCATATGTAAAAAAAAACTGCCAATGTTGAACGATGTGGTGCATGAAGAAGAAATTTTTGCTATCATCGTCACGTTCAAGACATGGTTTTGCTACGTATACTACTGACAATCTATCTTCCAAACCAAACACCATGCGTAGCTAATCTCAAAACTCAGCCAACTCTCAGCCGTCAAAGGCCTCGATGGATGGAGTTCCTTGAGTCCCACTTTGACAACGACACTGAGTACCAGTCCACAGTAACAAATCCAAGGGGATGTTCTCAATTGACTACTTGACTTGATGGTCGAGAATAACACGTCGCGTCTTTCACGAGATCCGTTTTTTTGCCAGGCTATTTGCAAAGGTTTCAAGGAATGCGATGGGTGAGAATAAACCATGTTCTAGTATGACTATTCGTACAGTCAACGGAGATTCACTCACCAAACCATTGTGACAGCAAACAAAGAGCGTAGAAAAATGTTATTCGAGGAGTACCACAACACCGGTCCAGTTGGACTTCAGCGAGGGCAAGATGCTCAAGAAGCTGGAAAAACTTACTTCTCGACGACGTTAGACTTTTATGAAACGATAAACTGGCCATATAATCATTTTTTTTGGCTCTGTTCTTATGTGAGGTGATGGGTCCCTCAACGGTCACTGAAATTCGAGCTTGTCTGATTTTTTACCCTTCAAAATCTTAAACCTGGTTACACTCTTTGACGTTACAAGCGGACCTGAATGACTAGGTGGTCATTTTAATTCCTGAGAGATTCTTTCCGTCCATCTTCTTTTTCTAGGTTTTGTAGTTATTTGTTAAAGGTTGATTGGCGCCTCCAACTGAGACTTTGATCGTGAAGGTTCCATTTTGTGGCGAGTTTCATTTATTTATTTATGGCACATGATGGTCACAAACACAATGCTTTGACTAGATAAACTTCTGGCTGCAGAAAAGAATCGCCTCTCGAATGCTTGCCAACAGTGCAGCCTACAAGGTGGGACGTCTACGTCGGGTCAGAGCTTTGGGCTGATGTAATTTATCGCCGGATCAATCTTCTGACCATTGCGGGCCGTCATATTTTTGGAGGTAGATTTTTAAGAAAGGCGTTCACCATGCCCTGGTATCTACATCATTGCCGTACATGGTGGCGACTGGTCATGCCATTTCTTGGACAAGTTTTCCCATCCTGAAAATGGGCTTTGATGTTCTCAAAACCACCCGACTTCTTGGCGGAGCACCTGGAACCGACCATTCATGACGCCGACTTCACACATGTCACTCGGTTGGAGTATCCAAGACCCCACTTATGCCTCATTCGGTTTCTTGGTATTTCTTGGCATTGCTGGAAATGTCCAGAACTTGTCATCGGAGTACACTTACTGCTACATAAAGTTTCGGGCAAATTCATTCAAACTGTGCTGTTTGCCGAGCCTTGTGACGCCAACTAACGTGAAGAAACAATGATGAAGGCAGGTGCCTATTTTTACTGTGCGTAAGAAATAAATGTCGAGGACGCCATTTCATGTCTACCTTATGCCTCTGTACAATAGGAAAATTCTCAAGACCTGCGATCAAATTTGTCTCCAACTAGATATGCCAAATCGAATGGCATGTTTACTGAAAAGAGTTTTCTGACGGACCTTACGTGGCTCACCGGGCGATGGAGACCTCCCAAGAAACTTCGACTCAACGTGATACCTTCCGCCAAATAGGCCCAAGACGATTTTAGTCTAGCTTTTCATTTGTCCTCTTTCTGTTTGGATGGCATGTGATGGTCCATTCTCACCTATATCACACGACTTCAAGCATTGCACAATACCATTTTGCACTCACGTAGTTCATGTGATTATCTTGATTGCGACTATTCACGTAAACATGGCAAGACAACAAGGATTTCTTCTCTAGTCGTTTTCTGTCACCATAGCTATCAGCTGGATGGGCAGAAAGGCATCTGACAGAAAAGCGCATTGAGTTTAGGCCTTTCCGCAAAATCAAGATGTGTTGCACTATCACGCATGTGCGACAAAAGGCTGGCATGACTCTGCATCAAAGGTGGGGTCAAACTGGGTACCTCGCGTAGTGTTATCCTAAAGTTTATCCAATCATCCCAATTCCTTGAAGTGGCTTATGCTCCGCACCTCATCCTTGTGAACCATCCATGTTCCTCTCAACGTAACAATTTGAGCCTTCATTGGGTGGAAGGTTAACTAGACTTGAATGTTTCTGATCTAGAGTCGCACCTCACGTTGAAAAAAAAGGCAGTCCAGGACAAGTGATTGGCCAGTTAACCCACAAAAGAATAATGGTTTTCGGGGTCATCAGGCACTTCTAGGCGCAGATTTCATGACCTCAGAAACGGCTAAACTCCAGGTCGCCCCCATTTTCGTCCGACCATGTCTGAAACGCTCCCATTATGAGAATTAATACTACGTCACCCCCATTCAAAAAATGGATAGCTAGGTCTCCCCATTTATATCCGTTTTCTAACTGGCTCTTATTCTTTGGTTATCGCTATGTTGCCCCTAGGTTTAGGGTTTGCGGATGTTGACGTCGGCAACGGAGGTGCAGGACTTCATCGCTTGTACGTTCAGCATCGCCGTGCAAATGGGACGGTCCCTCCTCGCCAGTCCTCACTTGTCATCATCAACCAAGGCATCAACAGATTGAACCAAACCCATTTATGTTCAATCATCCATCTAACATACACTCTTCAAACTGTATACACCTGAAGTGCACACACAAAGGAATATTCATGGAAGTTTTTATGAGATTAATTTGTAATTTACTCGCTCCACCTCTCTCGCTTGATTTTACTTTGTCATACATTTGTTTCTTGTAGAGGAAGCTTCTTGGAAATCTCCGTCAAGATGTTTTTTAATAATCTTGTTCTAAATGTTTTATTGTTTTTCTCTCCACAAATATGACATAGTGTGTGTTCCAACAAGGAACTGGTTATAGTTATCTTTGCGGTGTACACCTAGAGCAACAATGCAACTTTGACTCTCTTTGTGTGGAATCCTGGGATTCAGAAGGGTCATCCCAGCACTCAAGCATGAGGTCTAATGTAGCTCGAGTGTCAGGTTAACTGAAGCTCAAGTGGCAGGCTAACTGTAGCTAGATTCCAAGTGAAAGAAGAATATTCACAAAAGGATGAAAAGGTTCTGTTTCTGCAGGTGGCTGACCATTGAGGGTACTCGGGAATCATATCATGGACAAAGAGGAAGAAGCCTAACTGACAGCAGTTGACATATGTTGGTTTACTGCTACATGACCATTGATCCATTGTCATCCATGGCTTCAAAGCGCTTAGGACTCCTCGAGTATTTTGTCAGTGATGCTCACATGGTGAAGATCGCCGACGCGGTCAATACATTCAAGTAACACACAATCAATGATTGGAGCTGGGAAAAGGAAAGGGACCCAAGTGTAGATTCAACGGACATAGAAAGGGCAAACTCTGCCATCTGGAGAGTTTGTTAGTGTTCGTTCAATGAGAGAACAGTTGGTAAGAGAGATTCTTCTCTATCATCACTTTTGTTCCTTTTGTTTCTTCATCGCATAAAGCACCAAATACAATCACCCGATACACTTTTGAATTGTTGTTGGGAGGGGAGGTCGTTCTCTGCACTTCTTGATCGGTACACTTCTGTAAATTTTGGGATTCAAACATCGCACACTTCCACGTACAATCTCACAATACACACATCAATTTATGGAAGGGCGTGGGAGGAGGATCAGACCCCCTGCTTCAAAAGCCCAAAAGTGAATTTGGTCATTGTACGGGATCGTGTATGGTGCAATGACTGGAAAAAAAGGCACTACTGTATGCATCAAGAGACACATCCAGGAAGTTATAAATAATTCTTTCGCTCATGCGCAATTGTGCACGAAAACAAAGGGCATCATCCAAGTATAATTGCAAACATTCTCGCTATTAGAAACACCTAGATATGGAGGGTGGCTATCCAATCTCCATGGAAGAAAATTGTGATGAATACATATCTGTACTTCTTGCAGTAACCTGTAGATACACTGCACCATACTGCTTTCCAATACACTTTCGATCCAAGGGAGCGGGTGGGTACTTGGGCTGACGTCGACGCCCTTCTCCCCCCCCCCCCCTCAAAATATTGGAAGTGTATTCGTCAGATACATCGTACATTGTATTTGGGCTATGATTAAACAAATGCACTTACATATGCGATACATAAGTATGTATCGCAACAAGAAGCATTTCATCAAAGTCGCAAACAGAAATAGACCCCCTCATCCATGTAAGCCGATGGTGATTTTGGTCAGTGTCTTGGACGGTGTACGATGCAATTGTTGGTTTGTGTGGCTTCCACCGGTCACGACCGACACTGCTAGTTTACCGATATACCCACATTCGGGGTATATGGCAGAGGAGGGCGTGACGACACGACGGGCCTCCGGACTGCACCGAGACTTCTTCAACACCTACGACAGCACCAGCGAGACGCGGTCGATGCGTTCCGGCAGCCATGTGGGCTTGTCAGGAGGTAGGAGAGTTTTCTCGGTGGGTTCAGACCCGCGCATCCGGTTGACTGTACCGGTGCGACGAGGAGACCCGATGGCTATTGTAGGGTTTCCGATGTTCGAAAAGCCGTCTGTGATGTCTGGACGTTGATTCCGAGATGTTTTGGCACTGCTCATACTTTCTCGGTGGTCGAGACCCGGGCACTCGGAGAGTTGTTCCGGTGCCTCGAGGAGACCACCTTTGTTACTCTCGTGGTGTATGCAGTGTGTTCTCCCTGTTGACTCATTTGGGTTCAGCAGGGGTGACGGGGCCCGGTGCGGTTAGCTGCCGGCGCCCCTGTATAAGCGCGCTAGGGGCTCATTTGCAAACTCTCCTTGTTCTTTATATTCAGCGTTCCAGACTTACCCAAATTCTTGCCGTCTTGCATCGCACTCACACACAGAGCTCATGTTCATTTTTGCATGGGCATGCATGCCCTAAAATTATTTCCGATTTGGTATCAGAGCACAGGGGGGCGTGTGAGCAGTAGAAGCAGCAGTAGTGGGCGGAACGCAAAGAGAACGCGCCACGTGGCGCCACACCGGCAGCAGCGTGAGGGAGCGCAAAACGACTGCACGTGAACGCCACAGGGGCGGTGAGCCAAGCAGAGCAGCACTAGCGACTGCTGCGGCAACACCATTAGCAGCAGTAGCACGCGTTGGCAGGAGCAGCGTGCACGAGCGGCAGCGACACAGGAGCATCTTGCAACAGTGGAACTAGCGAGGAGTAGCACGAGCAGCCGATAGCGGCCTAGCGGTGGCACATGAGTCCCGCGCGGATCGGGATACCCCACACGGATTTCCAGGGGCGTTGGCGCACGGGACTCATACTTGCCCGACAATGGTCGTAGTTCATGAGCAGAGTCGACCGGCTGGTCTGTTGGAGGTTGAGGCATTCTTGAGAGCAGCAGTTCTTAGAGATGTCGCCGGGTCATGTGGTGCAGCAGACACAGCAGGCTCCACCGCCTCATCTGCGCTACTTGTGGACCAGCTTCAGCGTGAGGTGTCGTTCAGGTTCCCACAGCCTCCGGGTTCCCGTACACATGGAGCAGCAACATACATGCCGGAGTCAGATGATGGTCCTCACTCTATCATCGAGCAGGTGGCAGCGACTAGTCTTCCCGGTGAGACAGTGCGTGAGCGCCAGCTATGCTTACTGGTCGCCTTGACGGGCATTGTCGAGCCGGAGCCCTGCACACCTGTTTCCACTACAGAGGCAGTTGACGACAGTGGTGCAGATTCCTACATGCAGATGGAGTCACCTTGTCAGCAGGAGCTGAGTTGTGCACCTTCGTGTTCACCTGCTAGTGACCTTGCTGATCACATGGATACTGAGAGTGGTAGTTCCTGCACAGACGACGTTTCCACATGCTCTACGGACTCTGACGGCTCCTCCTTCTCCTTCTCTCTTGGCATGCGACCGCTCACTCCTCGCATGATAGGCACGAGCTGTGATGTGGATGTGACACCTGCAGCTGCATCCGATGTTCCAGCGTCTCGGCACATTGCGAGCTTGGTTGACCCCCAGGAGGATGCAACAGCACCAGTTCCAACGTCTCCAGCATCAGAGATGCAGATGGCGTTGTACTCACGAGTTGTGCAGTCTGCATGTGCAGCATCTAGTGAGGCAGAGTTTATTCTATACCAGGTCGACATCGGCCACCTCGACATGTCCGAGGCAGATTATGCCGACCTGCAGGAGCGTGTAGTGATGCTGCAGTGGGAGATGATGGCAGCACGTGAGCGATTCTCAGAGGATGGCAGCATCAGTACTATCGGCACGACCCCTGCGCCAGCAATATCTGGCACACCTATGCTTGGGGAGCATCTTATACGTACTGCGAGTATGACGTCCGTTGGAGACACTGTCAGAGGAGAGGTCAGCGTGCCTTCGGCTTTCGCCATCCTCGCTCCTGTCGACCCCATCATCGCTCCTCCTTCTTCTGCTGCCGTCACGCACCTTCATCCACCCGACTCACTTACCCCATCTTCATCTTCATCCGCGAGTGGTGATCCCGTTCGTCGTTCAAGCTCTCCTCCTGCCGCGGTACACCCCTGTACCTCAGGGTGCTCTATCCGGCCTCCGAGGCCAGCTCCGCCACTTCATCCACGCACGCGTGCTGCTCGCCCATTCCCGTTCCTCCGGCATACACAGATGCATCGCGGCAGTGCAGAGGCAGGGGAGACTGTGAGTTGGGACCCTTGGCGGTCACGCGAGGACTGGCATACCCTACGCGATGCAGATTCACGTGAGGAGTCGTAGCCGGAGTCTTTGAGGGAGGGAGTCGACTCGCACGTGACAGGAGGAGCTATCTCTGCATGTTGGACACACCACATGACTGATCGCCCAGGATCTGTTCAGCTACGACATCAGCATCTCCATCGAGGACATCGCTGACAGGTTCATCTGCCCAGAGGGAGTGTTGTGTGGACCTCGACCTGACGCGACGCCATGGGAGATGCATGGCGAGGTCCATGCTCTGTTGTGAGCATCTACAGCATCCCGCATGTGCCTCACGCTACGTGCTTGCACAGCTGCATACAGATGGTAGCACACTGTTGGTCGAGGAGACCATGTGATCGTGTGTCTTAGTGTGTCGCTATACTGTGTGTGGCATGTGCATGTGAGCTGTTGGTCGAGACCCGGACACTTGGTGCATTGCACTAGTGTCACGAGGAGACAATGTGATCGTGTGTCTTAGTGTGTCGCTATACTGTGTGTGGCATGTGCATGCGAGCTGTTGGTCGAGACCCGGACACGTGGTACATTGTACGCGTGTTACGAGGAGATCCTCCCTTGATCCTGTGTTTGGATGATGATACTATTGAGTTGGATTGCTCGTAGTGGTCGAGACCCGGACCCTGGTACCGCCAGTGTCACGAGGAGACCATCTTGTCCTCTGACATGTGTATGATGTGCATTACACTGGTTTGTGTGCGTGTGCATCACTCCTCTCATGGTCGAGACCCAGACACTTGGTGGGCTGTGCCAGTGTCCAGGGAGACCTTAGATGGATAGCAGACGAGTGTGTGTGTGTGTGTGTGTGTGTGTGTGTGTGTGTGTGTGTGTGTGTGTGTATTTGTGCGAGTTGACTCATGCATGATATGACTTGCCATGCATTTTTGTTCCATGCCTTCGCACATTCGTTCTGGCATGGACGGCTATGTCAGCCAAGGGGAGTGTTGGTTTGTGTGGCTTCCACCCGTCACGACCGACACTGCTAGTTTACCGATATACCCACATTCGGGGTATATGGCAGAGGAGGGCGTGACGACACGACGGGCCTCCGGAATGCACCGAGACTTCTCCAGCACCTACGACAGCGCCGGCGAGACGCGGTCGATGCGTTCCGGCAGCCATGTGGGCTTGTCAGGAGGTAGGAGAGTTTTCTCGGTGGGTTCAGACCCGCGCACCCGGTTGACTGTACCGGTGCGACGAGGAGACCCGATGGCTATTGTAGGGCTTCCAATGTTCGGAAAGCCGTCTGTGATGTCTGGACGTTGATTCCGAGATGTTTTGGCACTGCTCATATTTTCTCGGTGGTCGAGACCCGGGCACTCGGAGAGTTGTTCCGGTGCCTCGAGGAGACCACCTTTGTTACTCTCGTGGTGTATGCAGTGTGTTCTCCCTGTTGACTCATTTGGGTTCAGCAGGGGTGACGGGGCCCGGTGCGGTTAGCTGCCGGCGCCCCTATATAAGCGCGCTAGGGGCTCATTTGTAAACTCTCCTTGTTCTTTATATTCAGCGTTCCAGACTTAGCCAAATTCTTGCCGTCTTGCATCGCACTCACACACAGAGCTAATGTTCCTTTTTGCATGGGCCTGCATGCCCTAAAATTATTTCCCATTGGAATGCCTAAAATAAATGCACAACTGTATGCATCTAGAGAAATGTCCTGGAAGTTGCAAATCACTCAACTTTCCATTCGCAAGAGTGCACATGAAGAAAGGTCAGCCACATACACTATCCAATGCAAACGCTCAATGAAATCCCTAGGTTTGGGGGGGTGGGAGATCGAATGCCCATAAAACTAATTGTGACGAATACACATCTATACATCTCGCGGTACCCGAGAGATACACCCCAACATACAATCCACGAATACATTTTCGATGAGGGGGGAGAGGTTGGTCAAGTAAACGTCGGGTACATATACACATACATATACATATACATATACATATACATATACATATACATATACATATACATATACATATACATATACATATACATATACATATACATATACATATACATATACATATACAGATACATATACATATACATATACATATACATAGACATATACATATACATATACATATACATATATATATACATATACATATACATATACATATATATATACATATACATATACATATACATATATATATACATATACATATACATATACATATACATGTACATGTACATGTACATATACATATACATATACATATACATATACATATACGTATACGTATACGTATACGTATACGTATACATATACATGTACATGTACATGTACATGTACATGTACATGTATATGTATATGTATATGTATATGTATATGTATACATATACATATTGTAGTGAGGGCCGGCTTATCCTCATGGCTTGAACGGGTCCTGGGCTGTGGGCGATTGGATGGGATGGATTGAGGGTCGGAGACCCTCAATCACTGCGGTTTTGGCCCAGTGGTCCAAGCTTCCCGTACCAATTTGTTACATTGGTATCAGAGCGCCAGGGTTCGAGTCCCTCTGTGGACGCCGAGGCGGGTCCACTCCTAGGTGGGAGGAGTGTAGCGCGGGCCGGCTTATCCTCATGGCTTGAACGGGTCCTGGGCTGTGGGCGATTGGATGGGATGGATTGAGGGTCGGAGACCCTCAATCACCGCGGTTTTGGCCCAATGGGCCAAGCTTCCCATGCCAATTCGTTACACATATACATATACATATACATATACATATACATATACATATACATATACATATACATATACATATACATATACATATACATATACATATACATATACATATACATATACATATACATATACATATACA
>SZWC01008216.1:0-27409 GCA_023375785.1 Penium margaritaceum
TGTGTGTGTGTGTGTGTGTGTGTGTGTGTGTGTGTGTGTCTGTGTGTGTGTGTGTGTGTGAGGGCGCGCGCGCGCATGCGTGCGTGCGTGCATGCGTGCGTGCCTGCATGCGTGCGTGCGTGCGTGCGTGTGGGTGTGTGCGTGCGTGCGTGCGTGCGTGCGTGCGTGCGTGCGCGCGCGCGCGTGCGTGCGTGCGCGCACGCGTGCATGTGTGTGTGCCCGTGTCCCTGTTGGTGTGTTTGTTGCTTTGCGCCGTTGTGCACATCGTGCTCCCTCTCTGTTGTTGCCCTCGTTGTTGCGGATGTGGCCTCGTCTTCACTGTCAATGAAACTGACACCGCCATTGCTGTTGCTTGCAAGACTGGTGCCAGCGAGAGATAGTGCTACTGCTGATGGCTGTGATGGCGGGGGCAGTGATGGCGGGGGCAGTGATGGCGGGGGCAGTGATGGCGGGGGCAGTGATGGCGGTGGCAGTGACAGTGGCTGCTTTGGTTGGCAATGGCGACAATGATCACGGTGGTGGAACTGATGATGGTGGCGACTCCAGCAATAATGCTGCTGACAGCAGCGACAGTGCTGGCGTCGGCAACGGTGGTGGCGTCTGCAACGGTGGTTGCGTCGGCAACGGTGGTGGCGTCGGCAACGGTGGTGGCGTCGGCAACGGTGGTGGTGTTGGCATTGGTGGTGGCGTCGGCAATGACATTTGGGGCCAGCAATAATGGCAGGGACTTCCGTTTCAAACGCTGTTCCTGTTGTCGATTGTCAGCAGATGATGTGTGTTTCACTGTTGTCACCGCTGTTGTCGCCATCGTAGCCATTGCTGATGTCCGCTGTGCTGCAGTGCACTTTGTTGCCATCGCTGTCGCAGAGGTGACACCCAAGCTGCCGCCATCATCATCGAGGCCACTAAGCGCCACTCCCCCACCCATTTAACCAGTAGCTGTTGCCATTGCCGCCGCAGCCGCCAACACCGTCGCAGTTGTTGCTTTCGTTGCAGTTGCTTTTGTCCACGTCAATTGGTCTTGCCGGCGTCGATGTCATCACCCCCTTGCTGTTGATGTTGCCATTGTCGCCATCATTGCCATCATTGCTATTGTTGCCATTGTCACCATCGTCGTCATCGCTGCTCGTCGTTGTTGGACTGTCGTCGTTGACGACGAGGATTGCCGTCCTAAACATCACCAGGTGCTTTTCTTGTCATTATCGCCATCGCCATGGCCGATGCCGCCGTTGGTCTGACTGCGACACTGTCCTCCGTGCGAAGGCGCGGAGAGGGCTGGCCATGCTCTTCAGAAGCTGGTGTCGACGTACTGGATGGAGTGGGAAGGCTTCAAAACCTCATGACATCAGCTTGCTCCGTCCTCTGCTTTTCTCCGCTGTCCTGTCTGGCGCGGGAGAGCTTGGCCAGGTTCTGAAGGACCCCGTGTACAAGGACCGCATCGAGTGGACGGAGTACGAGAAGCGGCTGGAGAAGCAGGGAGCGGAGGCGGCCATGAAGTACGCCATGGACCAGGGCTGGGTGAACCGCCTGGACCCCGGCGCGTGGGACGGAGTCGAACCCGACCGCATCGGCACCTCCTTCTCGAAACCCATCCCCCGTGTGGGCCAGTGGGACCCAAACCGGGACCACAAGCAGGCCCTCCTGGCGGCCCTGAGGACTGGGAGCGTGTCCAGGGCGGGGACGCGGGGGTCGCTTGGGAGGACGGCAGGTTCGAGGCAGTCGGCCGCGAGGAAGAGGAGGGGGTCGCTGCTGGCGCCTGCGATGACACCCGAGCAGCTTGAGAGGAGGAGGGAGAGGAGAGAGCGGCAGGCTGAGCGTAGGCAGACGGAGCAAGAAGGTGCGATCGGCGAGCTTGGAGACAGGGAGGTGGCTCGAGGGGGTAGTGGGGAGGTTGCGAGGGAGAGTGGCTCAGGAGGGGAGGGGATGGATTCGGGGTCATGGATGCCACGGACGAATAGCAGGGACTGGCTCATTGATCTTGTACAGAAGCAGGAGGCAGCACTGAATGAGAAGGAGAAGGAGACTCCCGGAAAGGTGAAGGAGGCTGAGAAGAAGGCGATTGTGGGCTTGGAGGGTGCCGGGTCGGATGAAGGGGCACGGCAGCGACGCCGACGAAGGCAAGCGAAGGATCAGTGACTGGACAAGGAAGACATGTACATGATTTTTGCAAACACAACGTTGCTTCCACTTCTGGCACACAGTTGCCTAGCTGTTGAGTCGGCAAGCCTTCTCTTGCTTGCAAAACAGCCCTCAGCTCTCATGTTCTACCCAATCCACCATTTCTTGGTAGTGAAGAAGAAGCCAGAACAAGAAACAACTTGTGCTGCCTACTCGTTTTGCCTTTTCTGTCCATTGAATGTGTTTTCGGATTTTGGTGCACATGCGGGGGGCTTCTTGGCTCTTGCCCAAGGAGCACGTGTGGGTGCTGAGTAGCTTTGCAGAAGCTTCCTGGCATAGTTTTCATTTATGCTGAAACTCTGTCCATTCAGCAGGCGCACTAGCGCGCGGGGCAAGAGCCAGAGCAAGGGTCTGGAAAGGAGGGACACTCATTGCGTTGTAAGCTTCATAAGATACATTGAGAATAGAGAAATAGCGAGTGATATGCACACCTGATAAAGAGTTGCAACAGGCGCCAATCAACCTGTATGTTGTGGCAGGTTAGTTTGCACCAAGACCAGCCTAAAATCACTATGATGGCCGTAGTTAGATGCACACACATGCAAGTGTAGAACCGTTTGAACCTACGGATGCAAAATCTTGAGCCGGACATAAAGGACTAACCACAACCCGGCTGCTCTATTAACTATTAGAGCCTTTCACAGGGCGTGACAGGTGCCTCATCCACATGCCCGACACAGATCGGTGGAAACAGAACGCAAAAACATGCAAATTAGTGCAAGAGTAGACACACAATGCAAAGTTATGCTTCCCACTTTTTGATGACACGACAGCATCACCAAGTACGAACGCGTGGCAGGTCCGACTCCGTTGCTCCAATCACAATTGATGTATGTGTAGCCATCAACCACCACCGTGCACTGCCGACGAAAGCAGACCCGGAGTTACAACAAAAAGACCACTTACCACTGAAGTTACCCAGAAGTTTCCTAGGTTGAGTGTGTGAGAACATGCAACCACGTGCATGAGCTACACAACGCCATGGATGCGGAAAGCTTGCCTTCATAAACTTCGGTACAACCAAGACAAGTGAGTGAGAGGGGAGCGAGAGAGTTAGCACCCGGTGAGCGTGCGCTCGCCACGGGCATCACACCCAAGTGAGCACACGCCGCCACCCGGGGGTCGAGCCCGACTGCTCGGCATAAAACCGAGACAGCGGCTACTCACCAGTGCACGGGTGAACCCGGTACGGTGGCCCCCTAAGGATCAGCACCCGGAAAAGGCAGCTCCCCCAGAAAACACTCAAGGCAAGCAACATAATGCAGGGCACAGCAGTGAGAAATGTACGGGCCCTAGCATCTACCGCATCTCAGAGTCAAGAGAGTCAAAGAGGATCAGACAATGACAAGATGTGTGCCAAGAGTTGTCCCTGGGCCAGCAGCAGCAGTAGCACGAGAGCGTCCATGCCTCCTGCCATGGCTGACACGCCTGTAGCTTTCCCAGGTAGAGCCATTGTCATTCAATCTATACAGATGTGTGCAATATGTGTGGAGACAAGAGGTCATAGAGTTGTGAGTGGCCAACGAACTTCAACAATCCCCCATGACCTGCAGACAACACTCCACACACAAACGAGGCTCACAAGGGAATCACGAGAGATGACAGGGACATACTGAACCAATCAGCCTGGATCATGTGGAAAGATAAGACCAACAGAGTGAACAGCACCTTTGAACACATTACGACTGAGGGCCTTTGTGAGGAAGTCAGCTCTTTGAGACCGTGTGTCCACCCAAGTGACCTGGACTATGCCAGCAGCAATGCACTCGCGAACAAAGTGATGCTCGACATTGATGTGCTTGGTGCGTGAATGGTGCATGCCACTGTTTTCAGCGATGGTTTTTGTGCTTTGGTTGTCACAACGCAACGTGATGCAACGGATGGGTACACGCAATTGCTGCAACAGACGACATAGCCAGACAGCCTCACATGTGCCTGCACCAAGCGCAACATACTCAGCCTCAACGGTACTGCGAGCGACGCAGTCTTGTTTGCCACTTTTCCAGGAGACTGCAGTGCCACCGACAAGAAAGATGTAGCCTGTTCGGCTGCGAGCATCGGAGTCATGTGCCCAGTCACTCTCCGTGAAGCCATCAACGACAACCGAGGGTTGTGCACGAAAGTACAGGCCGATGCGGGGGGTGGAGAGGACATAGCGCACCACCCGCAATGCTGCCTCAAGATGACGCTCACGGGGGCACTGGGAGAACTGGGAGAGAAAATTCACAGCGAATGCCACATCTGCACGAGTGGTTGTGGCGAGATACATCAGAGACCCAATGACACATAGGTAGTCGGTCACATCGACCACCTCCCCCAGTGTGGACATGTCCCGTGACTTCAATAAGGACTGGCCAATGGGTGTCATGGGAGTGGATGCAGTGGGGATGGAAGTAAGGAGCGGGGCAAATCGCTCCCCCAGGTTGCGTACATATGCAGCCTGGTGGACGTGCAAGGTGCGCCACCCTCGGTCTCGTTCCAGCTCCATGCCAAGAAAGACTTGAGCCGGACCAAGGTCCTTCATTTTGTAAGTTGCCTGAAGAAGCGCCTTTGCTGCTACGACCGAGGCAGGATCAGGAGAGGCAATGAGAAGGTCATCTACGTAGACAAGGATGGCGACAAGTGGCTTGGTGGGGCCACTGAGGAACAGTGCTGGATCCACAGTGCTCCGCATGTAACCTCCCCTTTCAAGGGTCGCTGTGATTTCTTGGTTCCAACACCGTGGGGACTGTTTCAGCCCATAGAGGGCCTTGCGCAAGCGCCACACTCGGTTTGTTCCGTCTGAGAAGCCAGGTGGCTGCACCATGTAAATCTCCTCATCCAACCTACCATGAAGGAAGGCATTGTTAACATCCATCTGCTCGAGTTCCCAGTCATGCTGAGCAACCAGACTCAAGAGAGCCCTGGCTGTGGTGTATCGACCAACTGGGGCAAAGGTCTCATCAAAGTCGACACCAGAATCTGAGAGAATCCCTTTGCGGTGAGGCGTGCCTTGTAACTTTGAACAGTGTTGTCAGGGTTCAGATTACGACGATACACCCACTTGGCCGCAACTGCCTTGCGACCCGGTGGGAGATCAACAAGCTCGTATACCTTGTGATCGGAAAGTGCATCAAGTTCAGCCTTCATGGCTTTCTCCCAAAGAGAGGAGTCAGGGGCTGTGCGCGCTGTTTGCACCGTCAGAGGCTCAGGTGGTAGAGGTGAGAGTTCAGAGGCAGTAAAGCATGATGCAACGTATCTAGTCACAGATGAGGACAGAGCTGAATGGAACTCATCCTCAACAAGGGAGTACCCCAGTGCAGTACTGGGGTGGATGATGGATGCAGCAGTGGACAGAGAGGAGACAGCAAGACCGAGAGCCCGGAGACCGGGGTCACCAGAGACCATTGGGTGTGACTGAGAGGGGAGGGCACAGAGGCGCCCGCCACGAGTGTAGGGTGACACTGGTGGAATGGACAGTGCACGCAAGGAAGCGGAAGAAACATCAGGGTGTGACTGTATAGCAGGAGGCGGGGAGACCGCAGGATCAGATTGTGGAGAGAGAGCACGTGATGGAGAGACAGCGCCAGGTGGGGAGACAGAAGATGCAGGTGAGTCAGCATCAGGCGAAGAAGAGGGCGTAGTGAGAGGGGCAGACGATACAGAGGGAGAAGAGGGCTGAAAAGGAGAGGAGGGTAATGCCAGACTCGGTGCAGTGGACGAGGCGATGGGAGGCGACAAGGGACGCCCAGAGGAGAGCACGGAAGGCCCAAGGGGCAGAGGACCACCCCCACTCCGAGAGGGCGGAGCGAGGGAGGCACCAAGGCGAGAAGTGTCACGTTCAAATAGGTGCTCAAAGAACAGGGCATCACGAGACTCGACGATGCGACATCGGGATGGGTCCCAGAAACACCACGCTTTGGAGAAGGGAGAGATGCCCAAAAAGAGACAGAGCCGGCCACGAGGCGACAGTTTGCCATCACGGTGGTCCGAGGGAACCCACACGGAGGCAAGACAACCCCAGACACGGGCAAGACGGAGATCGGCACGCTGACCAGTCCAGCGTTCGAAGGGGGTGACAGAGTGAGGAAGAGGACCATGAGGGACACGGTTCCAGACCCAAGTGATATACGACATTGCTTCAAAGGCAAAGAGAGGGGATAGGCCAGAGGCAGAGACGAGGGAACGCACACCATCAGCAAGGGTGCGATTCCAGTGCTCAGAAACACCATTTTGTTGAGGAGTGTAAGGGGCAGAAGACTCGACCCGGACACCACGAGAGGTGAGGAAACGAGAGGTGGGACCAAAAAACTCACCACCCCGATCACTACGAAAGGCGCGCAGGGGTCTGTTGCAGGCACGCTCAACCTGCGGGAGCCATGACTCAAGAATGTCAGTGACGTCGTTTTTGTGACAAAGGGGAAAGACCCAGCGATAGCGGGAGAAGTGATCAGTCAAGCAGAGGACGTACCGACCAAGGCCGCCAAGGAAGTCATTGGGTAAGGGTCCCATGACATCAGCATGCACTAGGTCAAGTGGTTGAGTGGTAGTGGACTCAGAGGTGGAAAAGGGAGAGCGGTGCATTTTGCCACTGGAACAGTCGAGACAGGTGGAAGTGCAGGGAGGAGCAAAAGTGGCAGGGTCAAGGCCGTGGGCTGGTCGAAGGCGAAGGAGGCGCTGGATGGCAGCAGTGTGAATGTGACAGAGACGACGATGCAGGAGATCAGTGTGCTCGGGTGACAAGGAGGGTGCAACATGAACAAGAGCAGATGTAGCGGAAGTGGAGGGAAAAGTGAGCGGGACGTGGAACAGGCGATCACAACGCACACCACGAAGAACAACACGGCCAGAAGAACGAAGTGAGATAGAGGCCAGGCCACGGCTGGACGAAAAATCCATGTCCTTGTCGTCAAGGGTGGTCACGGAGAGCAGGCTGACTTCAAGATCAGGCACGTACAGGACATCAAGGAGATAGACAGTACCACCAGGACCCACGAAGCGTACTACACCAACGCCCTGAACAGGGAGTAACTGGCCGGAACCAGTGCGGAGAGACTGAACAGGGCCAAGGGAAACGAAGGACGAGCGACAGGAGGTCATGTGATGAGTGACCTCAGAATCGATGATCCAGAGGCCGGACGAGGCCCGAGTGGTGGGAAGAACAAGACAGACAGCAACAGTGCCGCGGGAAGAGACAGAGGCAGAACGACCAAGGCGTGCAGGGTACGTATGTGACTGCCATTCTTCAATCCAGGCACAATCATCAGGCAACTCCCCTTGAACGCAACCAGAGGAACCACCACGAAGGGTGTCCTCATACTCACAAACAGACACGTGCGACTGGCCACTCACACTCTCACCTCCCTGAGAGCGAAGGTGAAGAAGCTCCGCCAACCGACGTTCAAGTGTGCGCTCCTCGTCACGGCGATCAGAGGAGCGCTCTGAGGAGCGGTCGGAGGAGCGGTCAGAGAAGTGCCCGTCGTCACGCGCCCAGTGAGGTACGTGATAGTGAGAGGGTGGAGGTCCGTAGTACGGGGGTCNGGACTCACAAACAGACACGTGCGACTGGCCACTCACACTCTCACCTCCCTGAGAGCGAAGGTGAAGAAGCTCCGCCAACCGACGTTCAAGTGTGCGCTCCTCGTCACGGCGATCAGAGGAGCGCTCTGAGGAGCGGTCGGAGGAGCGGTCAGAGAAGTGCCCGTCGTCACGCGCCCAGTGAGGTACGTGATAGTGAGAGGGTGGAGCTCCGTAGTACGGGGGTCCAGATGGAGGAGGAATCCAGCCCCACGGACTGGGTGTTGGAGGTGTTGGGTGCAGGGGGGCAGAGGCGGTGGAGAGGGCAGAGCCGGTGGAAGATGATGAGGAGGAGGCAGTAGTCACCATAGCAGCGGCAGAGGAGGCAACAGCACCGGTGCGTGCCCAGTGAGCACGCATGGAGGAGGCCAGCCGTGCATCATCACGAGGGGCAGGGCATTTTGGTGCAGAGTGACCAGAGGCACCACAATTCCAGCAAGTGACGTCAGCAGGAGTGACGACCGAGTTTTTGCCACCGCGACCACCCCCACGACCTTTACCCCCTCAACCACCCCCCCGACCGGAGCCGCCACCCCCACCTCGGGAAGAACCTCGAGTGGAGTGTGCTGTCGCCTGTGAAGAAGACGTGGAAGAGCAGACTGCAGCAGAGGAGGACCAGGAGGAGGTAGTGACGGCAGCTAACGCAACGCGATGCATGCGCTTGTTCTGGAGGGCATTCCACCAGTCGGTCAGGCGAGAGGCAGTGAAGTCAAAGAGGGGGCCGATCCCAGGTGGGGAATCAGTAGGGATAGGCTCAGAGGCAAGACGCTCAAGCTCAGTCTGGGAGACATGAAGATACAAATCAGACAGCTCAGGGATGAGACCAGCAACGATGGAGAGACAGGCGGAGAGAGGACCTGGAGCAGCCTTTCCCAGATCTCGTCGTAGGCACAGACTACGCGCCCAATACTCATCTGCTGTCTCATCCGCACGCATCTGCAAGGTGTTGAATTGCACTGTGAGGGCGCTTTGGGCAACGTGCCCAGTCACTATCTTGCGGCGGCGGATGAGTGCGTAGGCGCCAACAGGATGGGCTAGCGTGCCGGAGGAGGGGTCTGTATTGTACGTACCAATGTTGTCGAGGAGACTTTCTGGACCGGCATTGATGAGCGCGCGCACAGCGCGAGTTGCCTCTGTCGTTTTTGGCACAAACGGTGCCTTGGCGGGTGAGTAATACTCCCAAAGAAGCTCACCCTGGGCCCACGCGCTGAAGCGTATTTCCCAGGATGTGAACATGAGCTTGGGAGTGAACTGTGGTGGCGGAGTTTCAAAGTCCTTCTGTTGAGCTGGAGGCAGGGGACGGGTAAAGGCTACTGCTGAGAGAGAGGGAGAGGAAGAGTTGGCAACGGTGTCACCAGGAGGAGCAGACGAGTCAGCTGAGGCAGAGTTTGTGGCAGGCAGAGCCACGGAAAAGGTGGGAATGGCGCGCAGTTTCTCAATGACAAGCTCGGCTACTGTAGCAGCTAGCTCATGCTGCGCTTCATGTCCACAATGAAGCTCATCCTTAGCTCTACGGAGTTCTGCTTGAGCCTCACTAAGGGCGGCCTGGAGGGCCTCTACAACTTCCTCTGGTGCGGGCATGATGCAGGATGGAATAGGAGCTGAGAGTGCAAAGAGGAAAGAGTAGATTTGAAGGCAACGCTCACCGAGCTAGTGACGCGGTAGAAGGTTGAAGAGCGGCGGCACGATAGCTGCAGCCGAGGAAAACAGAATGGCCACCCAGCCCGCGACCGCCACGGTAAGGCACAGAAGTCCTGTTGTTGCAGCTCCAACGACTGCAGCGGTGGCAGATGCCACGAGGACGCCGGTAGTGATGGATGATGATGCGTCACGTGGTTCGCCGGTAGGCGTCAGTACTGCAGAGGCAGTGGATGCTCGAATGGAACCAACAGAATTGGAAGTGGCGTCTACTGCTGTGGAGGCTGCCGTGGAAATGGATGCAGCGGCAGCTGTAACCTGTGTGGCGATGTTGGCGGCGGCAGTTGCGAGCAGAGTGAGTGAGGTGGCTGTGCGTGAGTATGCTTCGGTAGCCCTGCCAACGATTGTCTGTGCAAGGGCACGGCAGGCTCTTGCTGTCGCTGCGAAGGTGGCTGCAGCACCAGCTGCTGCGTCAAGGATAGTGCCGTCTAAGCTTTTTGAGTCAGTGAGAACAGGGAGAACCTGAATGACGCCGGGCACCTCGGGTGCACTGGATGCTGTGTCTGGTCCCGCGACAGCAGATGGAGGAGAAGGAATGGGTGCTGTGTCTGGTCCCGCGGCAGTAGATGGAGGAGAAGGAATGGGTGAAGCAGCCGGTTCAGGAGGTGGAGAACTGCTGGTAGGTTGCATTCTTGGCGACAAGGGTGGTGATAGTGGTAGGTCGTCTGGGATGTAGACTTGATGATCGACATCCTCCCTCTCTCGCTCTGCTGCAGCATCGACGTCGTCCTGCCAGTAGGTGTGATCAAGCATGCGCACCCACCGAGGGGTTTCATCGTCGTCCGCAAGCGTGGAGAGCTGAGCAGGCTGCTGGGGTAGCTAGAGCTTCTTCTTGCAGTGTACCACTCAGGTTGCAGCAGGCTAGAGACAGGACAGGGCAACGGGAAGATGAGGAGGGTGTGTGTCCTTGGATGGCGAGAGTCGGAGTCACGGGCAGCTGCGGCAGACGCGGCCTCAGTCACTCCCAGGGCTGAGGAGGGCAGTTGTGAGGGACTGCAAGTGATAAGGTCTGGATCTGCCGAATCGACACAGATGCGTCGACGGTAGTGGCAGTCTGAGAGAAGACAGCAGCCAAAGGCGTAACCTGGGTGGCTCCGAGAAATGAGAAAGCTTGGAGAGGTCCGTGGGTGAGCCTCCGCTCAGACGAGCACTACGGAACGATGTGGCGCCGTTGTTCAACGCCGAGTAGAAGCAGAGTGTAGAGCCACTGTTGCGGTGAGGTTAGGTGGCCGAGAGAGGCTCGGGCGTGCGCAGAGGCGGCTGCCCAGGATCGAGGAGCGGTGGGCGAGATGCCTCACATCGCTCTGATACCAGAAGTTACCCAGAAGTTTCCTAGGTTGAGTGTGTGAGAACATGCAACCACGTGCATAAGCTACACAACGCCATGGATGCGGAAAGCTTGCCTTCATAAACTTCGGTACAACCAAGACAAGTGAGTGAGAGGGGAGCGAGAGAGTTAGCACCCGGTGAGCGTGTGCTTGCCACGGGCATCACACCCAAGTGAGCACACGCCGCCACCCGGGGGTCGAGCCCGACTGCTCGGCATAAAACCGAGACAGCGGCTACTCACCAGTGCACGGGTGAACCCGGCATGGTGGCCCCCTAAGGATCAGCTCCCGGAAAAGGCAGCTCCCCCAGAAAACACTCAAGGCAAGCAACATAATACAGGGCACGGCAGTGAGAAATATACGGGCCCTAGCATCTACCGCATCTCAGAGTCAAGAGATTCAAAGAGGATCAGACAATGACAAGATGTGTGCCAAGAGTTGTCCCTGGGCCAGCAGCATCAGTAGCACGAGAGCGTCCATGCCTCCTGCCATGGCTGACACGCCTGTAGCTTTCCCAGGTATAGCCATTGTCATTCAATCTATACAGATGTGTGAAATATGTATGGAGACAAGAGGTCACAGAGTTGTGAGTGGCCAACGAACTTCAACAACCACGACTTGCAGAGCCGCATGCAAAACTCTCGCCTGAGGACACTTGCGATGAGGTTGACAGCAGAGGCAATGTTGGGATGAGTGGTCGTGGTGAAGTACACCAGAGAGCAAATGAGGCGCATGTATAGAGTCATGTTCACAATCTCCCGCCGTTATGCTAGATCATCCACCTTAGTTAGTACAATTGTGCGAGGGAGAGGGAGTGAGGGAACAAGACCATGAGAGAAACCATGGATATTGCAAGCCCACTTTAGCATCTTAAATCAAGTGGCAAGGTGCTAGGAGCGAGGACTTGCGTTGTGCGACAGACCGAGACACTGTAGTTGCTAGGAAGTTGCTTAGCTAACCCATGTGGTGCGGAGTGTGTGAGAGCAACGAGGCACAATGTGTGAGATACGCCATGGATGTGGTAACTTGCCTTAGAATCGTGCACTCAAGAAGCAAGTGGTGTGAGGGGAGCGAGCGAGGTTAGTACCGGTGAGCACACACCCACCACGAGCATCAAGCACGGGCGGGCGAGTGCCGCCACCCAGGGGTCGAGCCCGACCACTCGAAATAACCGAGGATGGCTTCTCACCGATGCACGGCCAAGACCGGCACGGTGGCCCCCTAAGGATCAGCACTCAGGAAATATGCAGCTCCCCCAGCACATGCAAGGCAAGAGAACATGATGAAGGGTATGGCAGTGAGAGTGTACGGGCCCTAGCATCTACCGCATCACAGAATCATAGAGATTCAAAGGGATTCATGCAATGGCCATGCGTGTGCCCAAAGGGGCACTCCTGGGACAAGCAACAGCAGCAGCTTGCGGGCGTCAATGTCTTTAGCCAGACCTGACACGCCTGACACTCCCCCAGGCAGGGCCATTGTCACTCAATCTGTACATGTGTGTGCACAGTGTGGGAGGCAAGAGGACATAGATTTGTGAGTGGCTAGCAAACTTCAACAGACACCTCGTGCATCATGCACAAGTTGTGACCACTGCCACCCCTGGGATCGAGCCAAACCTCACATAATATTGTGTGAGTAGCCATTGCAAGAAGAGTTTGGCAGCATGACCCTAGCAACATCAGGAGTTAACAATGATACAAATCTACATCATCCTCAAGTGTATGTGCACATGCCATTATAAGGAGGCTTATGAAACAATGTTCAATGTCAGAAATGTCAAAGAGATGCTGGCTGGCCCAACCGCAAAAGCCTAAAGCTATCCAAGTGGCATAGGCAAAATGAGTGGAGCCGGTGAGGCCCCAGAGAGAATCAAATGTGACCTTGCCTCACAGCATTACTTCCTTTGCATGGAAGCCATTTCGATTTACTTCCTTGCACAAATGCATGTGTGTGAGACCAGTGGAAAACGGTCAACATATTGGTAAGTCATCACTTGAACACCAATACCAATACCCCCGCTTGGCGCACAGACGAACAACAACACAAGCCACAATAGACAACATGGTGTACACATGGAGCAAGAGGGATGTACATGACTCAGCTGGGAGAGGGAAACGACAGGCGAGCTCAATAAGGTGCGAAGGAGGCGCGTACCATACCAACTACATCAACATCAAACTTGAATGAGCCATAGATGAAAGCCTTGGTCAAAAACTTAGCCCGCTAGGAATGTATGTCCACCCAAACAACCTTGGTGACAACAGTAGTGATTCACGAATGAAATGGTGCTCCACATTGATATCTTTGGTACGTGAGTGATGTATGCCAAGATTATCAAAAGATGCCTCGGTGCTCTAATTGTCGCAGCAGAGATTGATGCACCACATGGACATGCGTACCTGCTGGAACAAGCAGCACTACCACAGCCGAGAGCAACATACTTGGTTGTGCTAGAGCTTTTTTGTAAATTAACCTTGTCTTCCACTCTTCCAAGACGCAATACGGTTGCCAACAAGGGAAATATAGCCCAAACAACTTTGAACGTATATATCATGTGCCCTACTGCAGTCGATGTAGCCATCGAAGACTATAGAGAGCACATATTGCACAACATGCAGTTCAACCTCAAGATGAACCTTACGTGGACACTAAAAGAATTCAGTTAGATAGTTGATGATGCATGTAACATTAGCGTG
The DNA here is from genome assembly GCA_023375785.1 of Penium margaritaceum. NCBI lineage: Eukaryota > Viridiplantae > Streptophyta > Zygnematophyceae > Desmidiales > Peniaceae > Penium > Penium margaritaceum. The sequence continues at coordinate 13,460 of SZWC01008216.1, forward strand.
TGTTGTCATAGTGAAGTACATCAAGGAGCCAATGACTCAAAGATAGTTCGTGAAATCAAATCCCCCCCCCTAGCTGTGCTACATCAAGTGTTTGTAACAATCTGTAACCAACTCGGGTCATGGGGGTAGAGGTAGGTGGAATGGCACCAAGTAGTGGAGCAAAGTGCTCAACAAGTGCAGATGTAAGCTAACTGATGCACATGTAAGGTGCGGTTGAAAAGGTCCTGCTTAAGATCCATGCCAAGGAATACTCGAGCGAGATCAAGGTCCTTCATCTTGTAGACTAACTATAGTAGAGATATCAAAATCTGAACAGGAGAAGGACTAGGAAAAATAATGAGAAGTTTTTTACCATAGAAAAGGACGGATGTTCCTACAGCAAGGTGACTGCACCATGTAGATCTCCTCGTCGTAGGTGCCATGCAGTAACACATTGTTCACATCCATCTGCTCAAGCTCCTAGTCATGTTCTGCCACCAAGCGAAGAAGGGCCAAAGTAGTGGTCTTGCATCCAACGGGAAAAAAGGTCTCATCAAAGTCAATGTTATGGATCTATAAGAATCCTGTGCAATTAAGTTGCATTTACAACCAATCTCTCCAAAACCATACACTTTATAATTAATGTACATGCACGGTACACAAACAAATGAAAGTACCAGGTACCTTCCTATCCGGATTCAGTCATTGACTGAGAACCTTCCTTTCACAAGACACAAAGTGGTGGAAAATTCCCAGAAACATCCCCATTCCACTTTCTATCCTAGGACATTGCCTAGAAATTTACAAGGAGAGAGAGAGAGAGAGAGGGAGAGAGAGAGAGAGAGAGAGAGAGATAGAGAGAGAGAGAGAGTATGTATGTGTGTATGTGTATGTGTGTGTGTGTGTACGTGTGTGTGTGTGTGTGTGTGAGAGAGAGAGAGAGAGAGAGAGGGAGGGAGAGGGAGAGGAAGAGGGAGAGGGAGAGGGAGAGGGAGGGGGAGAGGGAGAGGAAGAGAGTGCCTTACAACATTGAATATGAACCCCATGGAATAGATGGAAAGGGACATGCGAGTTGGGAGAGGGAGAGGAGGGGGAGGAGAACAGGGTATGAGGTGAGTGTATTGGGTAATGAACACATTTTCTAGTGGAGTCTTGAAACATTTATACACTTGAGTATCAATTTTTTACACCACCAGGCTTAGTGGACGGAGACAGGTGTGTGTACGCAAGGGCAAGGGGAGAAGGTGGGAGGGGGGCACTAAAGGGAAATGTGTATATGATGTATGGATAGAGAGAGAGAGAGAGAGAGGGAGGGAGGGAGGCACACACAGAGAGAGAGAGAGAGAGAGAGAGAGAGAGAGTATAACAACATTGACTAGCTATTGCATATGGACCCACAGAGGGAAAGGAATATGCGAGTTGGGAGAGGGGAAGGGGGGAGGGGGAGGGGGAGAGGAGAAAAGAGTATGAGGTGAATGTATTTGGTAGTGGGCACATATTCTAGTGAAGTCTTCAAATATTTGAACACTTGTGTTTTTATTTTCAAGAACGCCTGGCTCTGTGGACAAAGACACATGTGTGTAAGAAATCCAACTACAAAATACGCATATGTATGAATATGATACACTTGCCACATAAACATTGATACACTACCCCGTACGCTTGCCCCATACACTTTTCCCTTTTTGCCCTCCTCCCTCTCCCCTCCCTATCAGTGATCACGCACACCAAGGAGGCATCCAACTACACAATACACATGTATATTAATATAATACACTTACCACCCATACAATAATTCACTACGCCATGCACTTGTCCCATTCACTTTTCTCTCGTCCCCCCTTCTCCCTTCGCTATCAGTGATCACTCACACGAAGGAAGACGTCCAACTACATGATACACGTGTATTAACATGATACACTTACCACCCGGATAGTGATACACTTCTCCATACACTATCCCCATACACTTATCCCTCCCCTCTCCCCTTCCCTATCAGTGATCACGCACACCAAGGAAGACATCCAGCTACACAATGCACATGTGCATGAATATGATACTCTTACCACCCGGACAGTGATACACTACCCCATACACTTTTCCCTCCTCCCCCTTTTCTCCCCTACATGTCAATGATCACTCCCACCAAGGAAGAAATCCAACTACACAACACACATGTGTATGAGTACGATATACTTACCATCCAAACAGTGATACACTACCTCATACACTTGTCCCATACACTTTTCCCTCCTCCCTCCCTCCCTCCACACCCTATCAGTGATCACTCACACCAAGGAAGACATCCAACTACACAATACACATGTGTATGAATATGATACACTTACCATCCAGACATTGATACACTACCACATACACTTGCCCCGCACACTTTTCCCCCTCCCCCCCCCTCCCCTCGCTATTAGTGATCGCTCACACCAAGGAAGACATCCAACTACACAATTCACTTGTGTATGAATATGATACAGTTACCACCGGGAAAGCGATACACTACCTCATACACTTGTCCCATACACTTTTCCCTCCCCCCCGATCCCTTCCCTATTAGTGATCACTCATACCAAAGAATAAATCCAACTACAAAATACACATGTGTATGAATATGATAGACTTATTACCCGGACAGTGATACACTACTCCATACACTTACCCCATACACGTTTCTCTCCTCCCTCCCCCCCCCCTTTCTCTTCCCTATCAGTGATAACTCACACCAAGGAAGACATCCAACCAAACAATACACATGTGTATGAATATGATGCACTTATCACTTGGAAAGTGATACACTGTATCACTTTCCAAGGGTATGGTTCATCGGATGCTTTTTGTACACTGTTTGGTGAGTGTATAAACTTGTACCATCTAGTAGGAAGGACACATGAAGGTTCTGGTGTTGTAGGGATGGATGGGGGAGGGGAGGAGGTTGTGCAAGCGGTAAGTGCATGAGGGAGTGTATGGAGTTGTGGTAGTTTGTTGTAAACAAGTGTATATTACATGTTGTTCTGGTGGTGCAGTGATGTATGGGTGGATGGGGGAGGGGGGGAGGAGGGGGTGGTGGGTTGGTTTAAGTGGTGAGTGTATGAGGGAGTGTTTGGAGATGTGGTACTCTGGTGTACACAAGTGTACATTGCACGTTACTCTGGTGGTGCAGTGGTGCATGGGTGGGGGGGGGGGGGGGGGAGGGGGTGGGGGGTTGGTTAAAGTGGTGAGTGTATGAGGGAGGGTATGGGGGTGTGGTAGTCTGGTGTACACAAGTGTACATTGCACGTTACTCTGGTGGTGCAGTGGTGCATGGGTGGGGGGGGGGGGGGGGGAGGGGGTGGGGGGTTGGTTAAAGTGGTGAGTGTATGAGGGAGGGTATGGGGGTGTGGTAGTCTGGTGTACACAAGTGTACATTGCACGTTACTCTGGTGGTGCAGTGGTGCATGGGTGGGGGGGGGGGGGGGGGGGGGGGGGGGGGGGGGGGGGGGGGGGTGGTGGGTTGATACAAGTAGTGAGTGTATGAGGAGTGTATGGGGGTGTCTGTTATACACAAGTGTACATTGCACATTGTTCTGGTGGTGTAGTGGTGTATGGGTGGATGGGGGAGGGGGGGGGTAGTGGGTTGGTTCAGGTGGTGAGTGTATGAGAGAATGCATGGGGGTTTAGTGGTCTGGTGTACACGAGTGTACATTGCATGTTATTTTAGTATTGCAATGGTATATGGGTGGATGGGGATGGGGTGGGGGGGGGATGTGGATTGGTACAAGTGGTGAGTGTATGAGGGGGTGTATGGGGTTGTGGTAGTCAATTGTAAACAAGTGTGCATTGCACATTGTTCTGGTGGTGCAGTGGTGCATGTGTGGTTGGAGGGGGGAGGGTGTGCAAGTGTATGGTGGTGAAGTTCTGTTTTGTGTGTGTCTGTGCGTGGATGGGGGGGGTGTGTGTAAGTGGTAAATGTATGAGGGAGTGTATAATTATTTTTCTATACTCGATGATATGTGTATGATGACCTGTGTACATAATATCATGTGCTTTTAATACACTTTTTGCTGTGTGTATCAACATGTGCTTCGATATGAAGCTTCTATGAAGTTACTACAATTTCAGTCTAAAGCAGCCTTTGATTATGTGAGTGGACTTAAGGAATCAAATCACAAACTCGTTTAGTAAAAAAGACTGAGTAAATCTGAGAAGTGTTTTTAGAAATATGTTCAGAGTAAAGTAAACGACATATTGATTGTTAATAACAGTAATGGGGAATAATCCTCCTTAATCAAGAATTGTCCTTCAGTGTAGGGTATTCAACACATTCATTCGAATCGACACTTAAGCAACTCCTCCCCCTTCAGAACGGTCCCTACGAGCGCGTCAACCAGCACCCCCCGTCCCCCTTGCTCCTGGCGGATGTTTTATATGGGAAGTGTATCGGAATGTGTATCGAGACACGATGACGAGAATCTCACAAATGTATTATTAAAACATTGACTTAACTTCTCAGTGACTTCGCGTAATATAAGACATTCGTGAAATAGAGGTGACCCTCTCCTGATTCACTATCCAATACATTCTTCCAATAAAATCTCAGAATTCTGGGGAGGAGGGGGGGGACGGGACGGGAGGGAAGGGATATCCATTCCGATTGATATCTGTTTCGCCTCCATTCCAATCCACCTCCCCCCCTCCGAAATACAAAATTGTATCGGACGACTGTATTGGATCGTGTACAAAGTGAAGTATCAGGACCGCGATAAATCTGTACACCGGTGAACAACGCATAACTTAGTACGAGGTTTCTTTCTCCGTCGATGAATCCGAATCGATGGACGAAGCCCGTCGCACCGCGTTGACGGTAAGTATGTTGTGCGCATAATGCTTCGGTTTTCAAAATAGTTTGCACTCAAAACAACTTCTCAATGAAAAAAATATTCCTTTGAATGAGCGACTGTCAGGATTTTTGCATTCTGGCAAGAATCTTGACAGTGACCAACAGAATGTGACAAATCAAAGATCCCCCTCCCCCCCGCCCCAACCCACAAAACCAAGTTCCACGTTGGTATACAGGGAGAGCATCGTGATGTGTATCTTGATGACAGGGTGTGAAGCTCACAAGTGTATGTGCAAAAACATTCATTTGTAGCTTCCTCATCATTTCTCTCAGTGTAATACATTCGTGTATGAAATCTGATAGTCCTCCGATTCACATCCCAATACATTCACCCAATACACTTTCGGTGCTCAGAAGGGGATTCTTTCCAAACCCACTTCATCTCCGTCCCCCCCCCCAGACAGGCCAAAGTGTATTGGATGAATGTATTTGGTTGTGAACATCATGAAGTATGCATAACGCGAACTATTTGTACACCGTTGAACAAGTCCAAATAGACAAAAGACAAATATTTTTCCATCGATGCATGTGCATCGATAGACGAAACGCGTCGGGCGAGCTCGTGCGACGTTCTTGCCATGTAGGTTTCCCACCAATTGTTTGAGGTTTTCGATGGAGTTTCCATTCACAACAACTGCTTCTAAAAAAGAAGCTTCGCCATGAAGATCTTGCATCATTCTCGCGATAGAATAGAGGATAGGAGGCTGATACGTAAATATCACTCAATTCACGAGATTCTTACGTGTGCAATGATAGCCCTGTATGATTTTGGATACATCTCTACGTCCGGTAAAAATTCCCAGACGTACACACTTCTGAGTTTAAGCACATACTATGCCCCTAATCCTTAGATTTGTTCAAAACTGTTCAGAGCCTCATTTTTCACCTCAACCATGAACAAATTGTTAGAAGAAGTCTAGAAAGCTTAATCATTCCTCTTTTAAAAAAATGAATTTGAGCAACTTCCACCGCAACATTTAAAACAAACATATCATGTCTGACTATGTAAAATCTATTTATGCTGGTAAGAAAAAAATAGCATTTCATGAGGAAAAACATATGAAAGTAAAATCGTATGCCCTTTCATAATTACGTTCTCTACTTTAGCTCAAGGTGTGCTGTAATACATCAAACATGTGGATATATGGATATATAATTCTTCAAGGGAGTTCCATGAACCTTCCCATTGATAATGTTGAAAACTTCTGAATCTATACTTGGGTTGCATACAACCTTCTACCACATTTCTTTTCATTTTATCCGCAACTTTTGTTTCTGATGTACACTCTTACAACAATGTATTTCTCAGGGGTGATGGGTTATAAATGGAAATATGATACACTTCCCATCCAGATAGTGATATACTACCCCATAAACTTGCCCCATACACCTTTCCCTCCTCCCCTCCTCCCCTCCCTATCAGTTATCACTCACACCAAGAAAGACATCCAATTACACAATACACGTGTTTGAATATGATACACTTACCACCCGAACAATGATATACTACCCCATACACTTGCCATGTACACTTTTCCCTCCTGCACCCCCCCCTTCCTTAGCAGTGATCACTCGCACCAAGGAAAAGATCCAAGTTCATAATACACTTGTGTATGAATATGATACACCCACCACCCGGACAGTGACACACTATCCCATACAATTTCCCTATACATACTTCCCCCCTCCCTTTCCCAGAGAAGGAAATCCCTAAGAAACTATCATGTGAACATACCGTACTAGCACATGAAAGGATATGCGAAAACAATTTTAGTTTTAACATAAAAAAAGTTGTCACTGGGTATTTTACACAAACACAAAATGTGGCGACTTAGTTAAACACAAACACTTTTTTATTTATTTGTCTAGTGAGCTTGTTCAAGTCCGAGCTCACTCGCTTTGGGTCGTGCGTTATTCGAATATCGAAATTTGAAATTCGGACATCAAACGCTCGCGGCATGAGCGCCGAGGCACACGCTCAGGCTCACGTGGCTCTTCCCGCGACTCGTGAGCCCGGACGAGCGTCGGTTCGTGCTTGTGTTGCATTGCAAACTGTGGTACTTGTACGCTCCTGCATGTTGCCAATGACCAGCTGTCCTACAACCTCTCATCAGTCCACAACTTGAATCGTTCCCACCATGGCGGCTCCAATTGACATCACGGCGTACTTCCAACCCGTGGGGCCCGAGGGGTACAAAGACATGTTGAAGCGCAGTGCAGAAGAACCGTCATGTGCCCCTCCCACATGCCAAGAGTGGTCCAGGCCGTCCGCCTGAGGTCCTGGACGCGCACGCTATAGCTCGTTACCCAATGCCAGCATCGTTGAGTCCTGCCTCTTCTCCTCCCGGCATGGACGAGCCGATTGTGCTTGATTTTCTTGACGACGATAACGAGATGGAGAAGGACTGTGATGAGGAGTCCGATTTGCAACCTGTTGTGGATGCATCTTTGACGTCCGCCTCACAATTGTCGTCATCCAGCGGCGCATCTTCGTGTTCCAAGCGCCACTCGTACCACGACTGGTTCTCCGAGGGACATGCCAGAATCATCCATGTTGCCATGGCAGATCCTAAGCATGCAACCTACGGCGCGACCCTCCGCTTCTTACGGACCGCCTACCGACAACCTAGTGGACATTCCCCGTACGAAGAGTTGTCCGACGCTACTATCCGCCGATGGTACAAGCAGGACAGTCCACACGAGCTACTACCGGCATTCCGCGATCTGCTGCACAAGAGTCCGAAGTCACCATGTAGCAAGGGTGTCCCTGCACACAAACGTGCGCTTGGCTCACGAGGGCACCCGGGTTGCTTCGCGAAGGATCCGGAGCTAAAGCGTCGCATCATTGACACCCTCCTCACCATGCGCCGCGGCAGAGCCCCCATGAACGCACTTGTCATCCGGCACACCATGATGTGAGTGTGAAAGGACCAGGCAGTTAACGAGCTCGACGGGAAACCGTTTTAGCGGCTGTTCTCTATGACGTTTTGCCGCACCTTCGTGCGCTGCGAGTTGAAGTGGACATGGCGTCGTGCCACATCGGCCCCTCAATGCATCCCCCACGATTGGCAAAAGCGATGTGAGCCAATGTACCTCCGGGCCGCGGTCTTCATGAAGCTGTACGCGATCGAGGAGAAATTTGTGGTCAACGCCGACCACACCGGAATTCAGCTTGTGCCATCGCCGAACACCACGTATGCATCGCTCGGTAGCAAGCATGTCCCTATTTTTGGCAAGGATGACGAGGGAAGCATCACCATGGTGTTGGCCACTACCATGGTCAGAGAGATGCTGCCGTCCCAGATGATCTGGGCTGGCACAACGGATCGTTGCCATCCTGCAGATGTCCATGCACTGAACGTGTAGCAGAAGTACGGCTGGCAATACACCCACACCGCGAATCGTTGGGCAAACACCGACACAACCAAGGACTCGTTCGCCCATGTCCTTGACCCATGGTACGCGTGCAAGTGTGTGGAAGAGCAGGTTGAGTATGGCAAGACAACCGCGCTGGTCATCCTGGATGCATGGAAACCCCATGCATCCAGAACCTTCCAGGCATGGGTGCAACAGCACTACCCATGGTGGCAGTTCGTCTACATCCCTGGCCGATGCACAAGCAAAGTGCAGCTGTGTGACGCGAGGCTTCAGAAGCCCCTCAACGTCAAGCTCCGTGAGGGGTATTCCCTCTTCATGGCAAAGACGTTGCTCGACTATGGGACCGTGGACCTCGGCATGAAGTTGGTGAAGGAGGCAACAACTGGATGGCTGTTGGACGCATGGCTGAGCCTCAGTGATCGTGCAGACCTCGTGAAGCGCGCATGGGTGGTCCAAGGTAGGACAACGCGAATTCCAGGAACGTGAGGCCAATGACATGGTCACGTTCCTGTGCAACCCCGCTGTTGACGGCTTCAAGGAGGATTTCTTTGACATTCTTGCATCTCTATGAACCTGTCTATCCATGTGCTCATGCTTGTCTGTCTAATAAAATATGTTCTCTCTCACTCGAGCTACCTTGTCCACACTAAGACCTCACTCGTGCGTTTCTTGCATTTCCTAAGACACGAAGTCTCGAACCCGTGCACTAGTTGCTAATTTGTGAAGCAGACACATGGGCAAAATGGCAATGTAACACAAATACAAAATCGACCACGACAATTTAACATAAAATAATGGATAAAAAAATAGTTTTTTAACCTTTCATGTGCTAGCACGGTAATTAAGCTAATATAGAAGTCCACGTGTGTCTGAAAAGACATCAATTAACTATACTTTGTAAGTCGAGCTTTGTAGCGATCAATGAGGCCTGGCTTTAACTTGAGCCTGAATTCCCAATGGGTGGACACAACTTCATGATCAGGTTGAACATCCACTGCTTTATAGACCCTATTTTCATGAAAATCAGGATGCGCCTCCTATGTGGAAGTTTCCGAAGAGAAGATTCAATGGCCTCAAGAGCCTCACATCCACCTGTGGGCTTGGGTCCCAAGGCACTTAGACTGCAGGTGGTAAAGAATGCAACAATAAAGCATGCGATAGAGGTGTCAAGGGTACTGTGAAACTCCTAAGATTTGAGAGATTGTGAAGGGAATTACTAGGATTCATGAATAAAATTACAAGGATTATCTAGTGTTGTTGTGGCGAGAACTAGGGCGAAAAGGCTTGGGTCGTCAGACACCACCCCACAGTGGAAAGGGAAGGCACAAAACCACACTCCAAGAGTGTATTGGAAAGCATTCATGTGAGATGGAGCAATCAGGAAAACAAGAGAAGGCAAGGAGAGGACTGGAGACTAATTAGCAGGCGTAGGACAAGGAGGTTGGTCAGTAGACAAAGAAGAAAAACAAGACAAAGAGGACGATGGATAGGATGGAACCAACGATGTAAAATTCAACATATGGTAACATGGTCAGCACACCACCGGACAAGACATCGATAGTTCGATCCGCAAAGGCAACAGGAACGACAAAGAAGAGATGCTCCCACTCCCCAAAGAATAGAAGAGGATAAGGATGTCAAGAGAGATAACGCAATTAAAGTCACGTTTAAAGGTAGACTCGCTGAAAAGAGTGTTAAAAGACTCCATGACATGAAGACAAGTAGGTTCCGAGAAGTTCCACACCTTGGATTAGATCGAGATGCCAAGAAAGAGAGAGAAATGAACCGGACTAGATTGCTTACTGTTACAAAGATCATTGGGAAGCCAGAAAGCATCAACAGGATCCCACATGCGGATTAGCCGAAGATCAGCTTGCCTATCCGTCTAGTGCTTGCAAAGTGTAACATCATGAGAAAGCAGATCGTGAAGGACATTGTGACACACCTAGGTCATGTGAAACATAGCCTCAAACATGAAGAGGGGGGTTTAGCCCACACAGACTTAGTAAAGAGAAACTACATCCCACCGGCAAGGGTGCAGTTGAAAAAGTTTAGAAACGTCATTTTGCTGGGATGTGTATGGAGCGGAGGACTCCATACGCACCCCATGAGATTTGAGAAAGATACAGGTGGGACCAAGGAACTCACCACCGATTTTGGAGCAAAAAATATCAAGTTGTCGTTGGCAAGCCCTTTTAGTCCAAGGAAGCCACATTTCAAGGAAGTAGGTCACTTTAATATGTTTACCCGAGACAAAGACCTAGAAAAATAGAGAAAATACATCATTAAGGTAAAGAACATTGCAACCAAATCCAACAATAAAATCATGAGAAAGGGTGGATATAATGCTTGCCAGCATGAAGGAGCTCAAAATGATGAAAACTAACATGATCGGAGGTAGAAAAGAGGCGGATCCATTATTCCTCGAGAAGGATTGAAAGCATCATCACAAAGTGTATCAATGTTTCAATAATATGTGGTCGATTTCTTGATGGCACTAGACTCACACCTCGATATTCTTGAAACCCTATGATTTGATCACTTCGTGGAATTTCACGAAGTGACCATTTTTGCCATGACATCGCACGATCCCTCGGCTCAAGCACCAAAGGAAAAATACATGCCTCATTATGATGCCTTTTGTAGTGAATGTGCGCTCAATGTTTTTGATATTTTTCATCAAGCGACACCTACCATTCAATACAAATGATTCAATTGTCCAAGATCCTTAAATTGTATTTTGCGCTGCACCCCATCCTTATGAACCATCCGTGCTCAACACTTCTGACACCTCTCATTGAAGTTCACTTAATATTTAAGTTGTCCTAAAGCCTTGAATCACTTTTTGATCCATACCTTCTACGTGTGAATCATGCACGTTCTGATTGGTGCACCACACAAACTGTTTGACACAAGTATGAGTAAGCGAGTATTTTCCCCTCGTGCATATGTTTGTTTCATGGATGTGGGCAACTTAGTTTCTTACTTTATCTTCCACATGTATGTGGACTTATCCTGCCTAGTGATAAAAACGATGTCGTACATAGGCCTCTCTTACACAAAAAAGAAAACCTTAACTCAATGTAGGAAGTTGCGGTGAGTTGAGTTCGTAGGGCCGATCAACTCCTCCGTCTCAAATGACGTTGAATGTGCACCTTTTTTCCTAGGCCTTATGGCTTCCACTTCCTCGCGTCCAAGTTCATTCAACAAACGTGTGAGAGCATATGTTTTAAAGTATCAGACTCATTGTTTTTCATACTTTTGAAACAAGAGTGAAGTTGTGTAGTGAATGATATGGCTTAGTTACATTGCGACATATTTCCTGTAAAGATAAGTGAAATGAGCCATCGGCTATTTGACCAGCAAATTTTAGTCTGAAAATTACTTGACCAAGGGCACTTGCTACGAGCTGCTACACCTCCAGGGAAAACTAGCAACACGTCGACTGTGCCCCACCGTTCGCTTGTCCTTCATGAGGTGCGAATCAGAAACATGGGTCAACGCAGACACTCTTGCGTCAAAAAATGGCTGAACATTTCTGATAGTGTCGTCCCGCCGAAGTGAGTTGTGAGGGGCTCCGTCATGAGAGCAAATGTCCAACCACAACCTTCAGGCCTTGAACCGATGTCATGATTTTGAGTTTGACTCTAGGGTTCCATACATTTCCCTCTCGAAATCAGATTCTTGTATGATTCTTCGAGTAGGAGGGAAGTGGTTCAACAGCGAGTCATCTAGTAGGACTCGTCTGAACTCGCACGTCATGTTGTCCAATATTGACGGATGTCATCCTTGATTCATCGGAAGTACGTCGAAGCTTGCTACGTGACGCATGGGTGTGTCGACTTTGGTAGCCTACTCGCACACCCAGCACCTCGTCCAAAGTCGGAAAGTTTTCTCATGCCGTCGGCAAGAAGAGAGCGTCGCTTTGACCGTAGATGCTGCTTCAGATTCTGTGAAATTACTTCCTAAATCACGTTTTCCTCTAGAATCCATATCATAGGCATTTCGTCTGATTCTAGTTATTTCTGCCGATTCCCTATGGCGGATTCGGAAACGGTTGAAGGCTCTCGCGAAAAACTTTGTCGCGCCGCATCCTGCCCCTGACACATAGAATCAAAATCAAAACCAGAGCGTCGGTTCAAGGCCTCAATTTGCAACGTTTTAAAGGGAGGCAGCACACGGGAACCAGTGCTGCGTTGTCTTGTAAATTTTTGTAGTATTCAGTCATCTATCCCTTTTAAGCGGACAGTTGAAAGATATTCACCACAGCTCCTGCTTTCAGTCACTTTCCTTCATCCTTCTGTGGTAACCGCCTTTTCCCCCGTTTCTGGCGCCATTCAGTGACCATCACCGTAATTCAGCCAAGCATTTATTGCATAGCGGGTTTTCAACCAAGGTGGTTGCGTTCGTGCGAAGTTTCCTTCCGTAGCGCCATGCACCGCGTCGTTCAGAGGTACGTTCCGTTACAACGGAATATTTATTGAAAACACATCGTCCAAAACAAGCCGTCAGATTGATTCAAATCACATTTTGCAATAGAATTCAAAGTCACTGATTCAACGGAATCCGTGAAAGTGGGCCTCGCGACTCGGGTCACATGAAGGATGAAGGCTTCATCGACCGCGCATTTGTGCCCGAAAGTCGCAAATGGGTTTGGCGGGTTCAATAGCAATGTCGGCAAGCTCGCAGATGTCGCTTTTGTCCATGTCAGCTCGCGAGGCCTACGTGGTCGGCGGGAGAGATGGCTGAATACAAAAAAAGTCATAAAGGAACGCGGCACAGTGGCCGTGGTGTGAAGAAGGGGCATTCCTGCGGACTGGCAACCTGGAGTCTCAAGGGGGTTCACGAAAAGTGATTGTTTTGCTCGAGGCGCCCCGCTTTCCAGTTGTACGAGCGGTGTACGAACCGGGTGTACGTCGCCGTGGGTGCTGCCGACGTCACCTTCCTCGTTCCCTCGCCCCAGAGCTCAACTTCAGCGCCGAAATTCACATTTGCAGCGCCTTCACACATTGGGAGAGACCAGTGAAACTTCTGCCCTTCCCCTGCTGCTCGGCGCACTGCAGTGCGCACTGTCTCACTGCAGCCAAGCTGAGCCGCTACACCGTCCCTGTCGTCACCGGTTGGGGCCGGCACTACAGCGCCAAGATGGCGGAGAAGGTACGAGGAGCTTGTGACGGGCTGCATCTGACTTGTCCGCCGCAGGAGAGCGCGCCCGTTCTCGCCTGATCGCCGGAACACAGGCGCTTGCGAAGAATCGTCTATCCCGCCGTGTGGCCTTTTTTCTTGCGGTGTTGCGGTGTTGCGTCTCGCGTTCCGGCGGCTTTGCTTCGCACGGGTGTCAACCTTTTTTACTTTGGCTTCTTCTCTGCGTCTGCCTGCCCTCGGCCTTTGGATCCGCAAGCGCAGGCCTTTGTGGGTTGCATCGGTGCGCACGTGCGCGACACTTTGACCTGCAGTTAGTCTCTGACCGAGTCTGCTCCAGTCTGTGAGCTACAGGACTCCAGGAGTCGCGGCCATTCGTCGCCGGATGTGCCGCCTCGCCAAAGCGGGCGGGCGTTTGAACTGGGTCCACTTGCGAACAGGCAGTTAGCGAGGAGCCTCAGCACTGCACTAGCAGTCCTTCTGAACAAACATTTGCGACTGCACGTCTGCCAAGCTGGACGCGTTTCTTTTGCATACACGCACTCACACATGACCCCCCCCCC
>SZWC01008216.1:28588-66532 GCA_023375785.1 Penium margaritaceum
GGAATCAACAAAACACCATGGTGAAGAGGACCCGAGTCCCAAACTTAAAAGTGATGTATATTTTCTCTGGCATTATTTGTGATTGCCATGATTTTAATGCATAGATGAAATAACAATGCTTAATTATATGCAAGGGGAGAACACCGGATCAATCCAAGAACTTTTTGTGTTTGTCGACCTTCGACCTTCGACCTCTTGGCCCAGCTGGTCTCCATCGACCGTCGACCTCGACCGTCGACCGTCGACCGGGGAGGTTAACGTAGACGTGCGCGCACACGCGCGCACGCACGCACGCACGCACTCGCGCACACGCACGCACGCACACACGCACACACGCACGCATGTACTCTCGTACGCAAGCACCCACCCACTGGCCCACCTGCCTGCCCGACCTTTCGCCCACCCGCCTGCCTGCTCAGTCTCCGAGCAGCCCGGCCGCCTGCCGCCAGCCTGCCCACCCACCCACCCAACCACCCACCCACACACGCCTCGTATGCACGCACGCACGCAGGCATGCACCCACACATCCACTCACACATGCACTCAGATGTTACTTCAGGCCCAAGTACGCAGGCACTGAGGCACATACGCACACATGGCCCAAGTACAGATGTATCATATGAGATTTTGTACATGAACCTGCAGAGTATGCAATGTCTGTTTATCCTCCACAGCTTGTCATGCCCCGATATCTCTCTCTCCTTGCGTGCATCTTTCTCCACTGGAATTGTTCATGGAAAGACTTTGGGCCCTTTTGTTGCGCTCTGGCATTTGCCTTCTCGTTCGAATCTCATGCGCAGGTGGTTGAGCTCAGGGTGGCCATGTCATGTTCCGGTTGCTCTGGTGCAGTGGAGAGGGTTCTTAAGAAAATGGAAGGTACCCTTTCATACTGTTCCTCCTCCTCCTCCTCCCCCCCCCCCCCCCCTCCTCCTCTTCCCTCCCCCTCTCCTCCTCCTCCTCCTCCGTTTCCTACGTGTATTTTTTTCTGTTCCTCCTTGGCCTCCATCACCACTTTTCCTATGCCTCCTGCTCCTCTTCCTCCTCTTTCCCCCCCCCCCCCCCCTCCTCCTCTTCCCTCCCCCTCTCCTCCTCCTCCTCCTCCGTTTCCTACGTGTATTTTTTTCTGTTCCTCCTTGGCCTCCATCACCACTTTTCCTATGCCTCCTGCTCCTCTTCCTCCTCTTTCCCCCCCCCCCTCCCCCGCCCCTTGCTTCATTATTTCCCCAGCCCCGCCAGCATCTCTTTTGTCTTCCAATGTTCTCCCTCTTCGTACCTCTCTTCAGGGGTGTACTAGCAAAATGTGAGCACTTGTGTTGTCGACTCATATGTTTTTCACAAACGTGTCACCTCATCTCTCAACCTCTTGACAGTGTGATGCTACTACACTCCGTGCCACTGCCTTTTTCCGTGCGTCGATCGTGGACGTTCAGGAGTCAACTCGTTTGACATTAGCCTCGAGCAACAAAAAGTCACTGTCAAGGTGAAGGACACTGTCGAGCCACAAGCAGTTCTGGAGAAAGTTGCAAAAACTGGGAAGGCCACCAGTTTTTGGTAGGCTTGCAGAACGGGTTTGGACATCATGGTGCATTGCACTACGAGGTTTGTCTTTGTCTCTGTCGTGGTGGCAGAAAGAGAGCCTGACTATGTTGTTTGCATCTGCCTGCCGTGAATTCTTCACCTTCCACCGGCTGCTAGGATGTCATTGCTGGGAAGGCCCAGCCAGTTTTGGTGGGGTCGTAGATACACATTTGAGTGAAGGGAGAAAGTTTGGCTACTTATGATAATGTCTTTGTAGTTATATGTTGTTGACGAAGCCTCGTCGACATCAGCAAAGGTCTTTCCTCATGAATATTGATTAGCTGATTTATTATAGTTTGCACTTGATTTTTGTCCTTCATTTGTGAACAAGAAAGTGGCCCGAGGGGAATGACGAGAAGGAACATGATGGTAATCTGGAGGGAAACTTCCTACCCCACATTGTGTAGGTAGGCGCAGTTGCTGTACTAGCAAGGAAGTAGGTGACGAGCAACAGAGAGCGCCATGGAACGGAGAAAGCTCACGACTTAGAGAGAAAACGGAGTCACAGATTGACTTGCGAGAGTGAGTGTGAGCGAGGTGGTGAGAGCCGGTTGACCGGGCCACCCACGCGAGAGACTCGTCGTGCGGCCCGGACGCCACCCAGGGATCGAACCCGACCCTGGAGCGAGCGAGCTCCAGGCGGTTTCTCACACGTCGGCACAAGCCGGACGTGTGGTCCCAAGGGATCATCAACCCGGTTCACCACTCTGGTAACATGCAAGGATGCAACCAACTAACAAGCATGCATTCTCACAAGTTGTATCCCCTTTCAGTATGAGAGTATTTCTAAACTAAGGCATGTCACAAGACCGGTGCTGACGCCACAACTTGGCAGCTTGAGGGAGTCACATCCGCTGTGTTCTTCATGCTGCACCACAGTCTTGCACCAGCGAGCCTTAATCCAGATTAATCACCTGCAGTGGTGAGATGTGTGTGTGGATGGAGACAAGAGGGCACTTGCGTGTGTTCGTAACAATATCCAACACTCCCCCATGACCCACAGACGAACATGCCTCACACCCACAAGACATAGAACGGGGTGGACAACACAGGGATCACATCAACCAACAGCATCACGAGAGCGCAGCAAGCCAACAGCATGCACGGCCGCTTTGAACATTCCACTGCTGAGCGCTTTGGTGAGAAAGTCTGCACGCTGTTGACGAGTGTCGACCCAGACGACCTGAACTTCACCAGCAGCAATGCGCTCGCGCACAAAGGGATGCTCAATGTTGATGTGCTTAGTGCGAGAGTGATGCATGCCATCGTGCTCAGCGATTGCCTTTGCACTCTGGTTGTCACAGCGCAGGGTGATGCAATGAATGGGAACACGCAACTGCTGCAACAAGCGGGACAACCACACGCTCTCACACGTACCTGCACCCAGTGCCACATACTCTGCCTCACTTGAGCTCCTTGCAACACAGCCCTGTTTTCCACTCTTCCAGGAGACTGCAGTCCCCCCGACGAGAAAGATGTAACCAGTGCGGCTGCGAGCATCTGTGTCATGTGCCCAGTCGCTGGCTGTGTAGCCGTCGACGACTACAGAGGGCTGAGCACGGTAGCACAATCCTACACGTGCAGTGGACCACGCGTAGCGGACGACGCGCAGTGCAGCCTCGAGGTGCTTCTGCGGAGGTTGCTGAGAGAACTCGGCAAGGAAGTTGACCGCAAAGGCCACATCTGCCCTAGGGGTGGTGGCGAGATACATGAGGGAGCCGACAACACTAAGGTAGTCGGTGACATCGACAGTCTCCCCCAGCTGTGCTGAGTCCAGTGACTTCAGCAGACGCTGACCTGCTGGAGTCATTGGTGTGGACGCGGTGGGGATGTCTGCGAGCAGGGGAGCGAACCGCTCCCCCAGTGTGCGGATGTACGCAGCCTGGTGCACGTGCAGAGTGCGACGCTGACGATCACGCTCAAGCTCCATCCCCAAAAACACTCGTGCAGGACCTAGGTCCTTCATCTTGTACACAGACTGCAGCAGGTCCTTCACTGACTGGACAGCTGCCGGGCTGGGCGAGGCAATGAGTAGGTCATCAACATAGACCAACACTGCAACGAACGGTTGTGAGGGATCGCTCAGGAAGAGCGCTGGATCGACCGTGCTGCGACGGTAGCCTCCCCGCTCGAGAGTCGAGGAGATCTCCATGTTCCAGCACCGTGGAGACTGCTTAAGCCCGTAGAGGGCCTTCCGCAGTCTCCAGACCTTGCTTGTGCCATCAGTGAAGCCAGGGGGCTGGATCATGTAGATCTCCTCATCGAGCTTCCCGTGCAGGAAGGCGTTGTTGACATCCATCTGTTCCAGCTCCCAGTCGTGCTGGGCGACGAGACTCAAGAGTGCTCGAGCCGTGGTGTATCTCCCGACAGGAGCAAAGGTCTCATCAAAGTCAACGCCGGGGATCTGAGAGAACCCCTTTGCTGTGAGACGTGCCTTGTACCGGTCGACAGTTCCATCGGGCTTCAGCTTGCGCCGAAGGACCCATCGGGCGGAGACTGCCTTGCGACCTGCAGGCAGGTCTACCAGCTCAAAGACTCCATGATCTTGGAGGGCTTTGAGCTCCTCCTGCATGGCCTTCTCCCAGAGGTCAGCGTCTGCTGCCTCACGAGCCTGCCGGACAGTGGTGGGCTCAGGAGGGAGAGTAGGGAGGCCGGAGGCCGCAAAGCATGCGGCGACATAACCGGCGACGGAAGACTCAAGAGCACTGTGAAACTCGTGGGCTACAAGAGCATAGCCAACTGCAGAGTTCGGGTGCACGACGCTCACAGATAGACCCAGTGCGTCAAGGCCGGTGGGGCGCGCTGACGGGCCAGCTGTGGAGGGTGTGGCTCTAGAGCGAGTGACTCGCTGAGAGGCAGTGGATGAGCCTGCCGGGAGAGCCTCAGTAGGGGCCCTAGATGAGGACGGCTGGGAGGAGGGAAGAGCACGAAGTCTCCCCCCACGAGTGTAAGGCTCTGGGCAAGGGGGCCGAGCCTGAGGCTCACCGTCTGCAGTGGTGCCCACTACAGGAGAAACTGCAGGGCCCGGGGATGAGGTGGGAGTGGAGCGAGCAGTGGACTGTGCGTGAGTGGGTGCCGTGTGTGAGGACCCGGGGATGTCGGTAGACGGCAAGGGCACAGGGCTGCCGGCTGAGGACCGGGGTGACTCGGAATCCGGGGAGGGGGCTGAGGCCGCTGACCCGGAGGAGACTGAGTCCTCGTCACTGNCCCCCCCCCCCCAAGTCGACGAAGCGAGGAGAGAGACGAAGGCGATGGGACATGGGACAGGTCACGGGGAAAGACGTCCTCAAAGAAGAGGGCGTCTCGCGATTCGATGACCCGGGAACGGTCAGGGTCCCAGAAACGCCACGCTTTAGACATGGTAGAGACGCCAAGAAAAGTGCAGAGGCACGCACGAGGACTCAGCTTGCCATCACGAGAGTCCTCCGGCAACCAGACGGCAGCCACACAGCCCCAGACACGGGCCAGGCGAAGGTCAGCACGGCGGCCATACCAGCGCTCAAAGGGGGTGACATGGCGGGGAAGGGGACCGTGGGGAACACGGTTCCATACCCAGGTCATGTAGCACATGGCCTCGAACGAAAAGACGGGCGAGAGTGAGGACTCGCTGAGGAGAGTACGAACTCCATCAGCGAGGGTGCGATTCCAGCGTTCCGAGACACCATTCTGCTGGGGTGTGTAAGGTGCCGAGGGCTCCATACACACCCCACGAGAGGTGAGGAAGCGAGCGGTGGGACCCATGAACTCGCCCCCTCGGTCACAGCGAAAGACTTTGAGTCGGCGGCCACAGGCCAGTTCNCGTGAGACAAAGGACATAACGTCCGACACCCCCAAGGGCGTCATGGGCAAGGGGTCCCATGACATCAGCGTGCAGGAGATCAAGTGGATGAGACGTGCGAGACTCAGAAGTGGAGAATGGGGAGCGATGCATTTTGCCTTGAGCACAGTCGAGACAGTCAGTGGGGCAGGGTGCAGGGAACGTGTCAGCATCAAGGCCATTTGCAGGCATGTCCCGAAGCAAACTGTCAATGGCAGCAGTGTGAATGTGACAGAGACGACGATGGAGCAACTGTGCATGTGCAGGAGTGAGCGAACGGGCCACATGAACAAGGGCAGTCGTGGAGGGATGAGGTGCAAACGAGGGTACGCGGAACAGACGGTCACAGCGAGTGCCTCGCAGTAAGACACGACCAGTGCTGCGATGCATGACAGAGGCAACACCACGACTGGATGTGAAGTCCATGCCCTGGTCGTCGAGAGTCGTAACAGACAGCAGACTGAGCTCAAGAGCAGGCACGTAGAGAACGTCAGGGAGGAAGAGCTCCCCCCCAGGGCCAACGAAGCGGACGACACCGACCCCCTGTACAAGGAGAAGGTGGCCAGAGCCAGTGCGCACAAAGCGAACGGAACCAACAGGACCAAACGACACAAACGCTGAACGACAGGAAGTCATGTGGTGGGTGGCTCCTGAATCAAGAATCCAGAAGCCACCCGTCACACGGACAGACGCGGGGTCACGACTCACAGCAGCGATGGCAGAACGTGGAAAGAGGCGCTGGCCACAAGCAGCAAGGCAACGAGGAAGACTGTACGACTGCCAATCCTCAATCCATGGGACATCATCTGGTGGACACCCCTGAACATGACCGGGGGGGGGTCCACGAAGAGACAAGTCAACAGCACACGCAAGGCCCTCGTCGACCGAACGCACACTCTCACCTCCCTGATCACGGAGGTGATGCTGGTGGATGGCGTGAGAGAGCGCAGAGTCCAGCTGGCGCTCGTCCTCAGGTCCTGTGATGACTGCGGTGGAGGTGTGTAGCTGCTGGGGACCAGGAGTGCGGGACGCCCATGGTGGAGGTGAGTAGTAGCCGGAGGGAGGCCCGAAGTAAACAGGACCTCCAAATCCCGGGGGCCAGCCCCAGGGCGCAGGTGGGGAAGGTGCAGAGAGGACAGTGCTGTAGGCAGCTGCTGCAGGGGATGGAGAAGGCGTGTGCATGGAGCCACGACTGGACCCTGCGGAGCTAGAGGAGCGGGCAGAGCCTCCTCCTGACCCTGAAGTGCGTGCCCAGTGAGCACGCATGGCTGAGGCCAGGCGTGCATCATCTGGTGGTTCAGGGCACTTGGGCGCTGCATGACCAGCGGCGCCACAGTTCCAGCAGGTAACAGTGCTGGAGGAGGAGTGAGATGCNCTTTGCTTTTACCTTTGTTGCCGCCTCCACCACGCCCACTTCCATGGGAAGCAAGGGAAGTGGCGGTGGTGGTGGAGGTGGAGACGGAAGATGAGCTGGAGGCTGATGAGGTAGAGGAGAAGGGAAGTGCGGTGGTCGCTGCTGCAACAGCTGCGCGGTGTATGCGTTTGTTCTGCAAGGAGCTCCACCAGTCAGTGAGGCGCTGGGAGGTGAACTCCCACAAAGCCCCAATCCCAGGGGGTGCGTCAGCGGGAAAAGGCATTGCCGCCAGACGCTCCAACTCTGTGGCCTTCACTTCGCGAAAGATGTCGCCGAGTTCAGGGATGAGACCGTTGATGATGGAGAGGACAGCGGGGAGTTGGCCTGGGGCGGCTTTGCCGAGGTCACGCAGCAGGCGCAGACTGCGAGCCCAGTAGGCGTCAGCAGTCTTGTCAGCACGCATGGAGAGCGTGTTGAACTGGACGGTGAGGACGCTCTGTGCCGCGTGTCCAGTGACTGTCGTGCGCCGCTTGATCAGGGCATAAGCCCCAACCGGGTCAGCGGGAGTGCGGCGTGCAGTGTCAGCATTGTATGATCCAATCTCATCAGTGAGATCGTCTGGTCCAGCGCGAATGAGGGCTCTGACTGCTCGCGCTGACTCAGACTCGACAGGCACAAAAGGTGGAACAACGGAGGGGTTTGGTGCATGGTAGTATTCCCAGAGATGTTCCCCTTGTGCCCAGGCACTAAAACGAACCTCCCAAGAGTGAAAGGTGAGACTGGGTGTGAAGTGGGGTGGAGTAGAATCAAAGTCAGGCTTGCGTTGCACTGTTGGGGCAAGCGCTTTGGCTGCAGCAGCGCCAGCAGCTGTGGCGACTGCAAGTGGATCAGAGGTAGATGTGCCAGCGGCAGTGGAAGCGGAAGCGGGGGAGGTGGAGAAGGCGGCAGCAATGCTAGCGGACTGAGTGCTGCGCAGTGTTGGCTGCAGGCGATTCAGAACCAAGTCGGCGATATGATCGGCGAATGTTTCTTGATCAGCCTGCTCAGCCTTAAGTTTTTCCTCAGCAGCCCGCTGAGCACTGAGAGCTGCCTGTAATGCAGTGCGCTCACGCTGAAGCTCAGCCTGAAGCGCTGTGTATTGGTCATCGTCGACTGGCATTGTGCCAGCGACGTGACTCTGCCGAAAAAATTTCGGCAGAGTTTCCCTTGCCCGAGTGGGCGTGGAAAGTATGAGATCGGTGTTGAATGTGCGCTGCAAGGCAACAACCTGAACGCACGAACACGCCAACACAGGGAAGGCAGAGAGTACGGAGGGACAGGCAAGGCAGGCTCACCAGGCACTGCGGTGCAGAGAGAACAGTGGTGGCAGTGCTGCAGTGGCTGAGGAGAAGACGGCTGCGACAAAGGACGATGCGGTGACGACAAAGCAGGCTACACCTGTGAGTGCTGCACCTGACAGAGCGACGATGACAGCAGCGACCAAAATCAACAGTTGTAGGTGGCGAGTGACTGATGATGATGCGGATGACAGGGAGACCGCCTGTGTTGTGGAGACGTTAGCAGAACCAACTGCATTGGAGAGTGCTGTGGCTGCTGAGGCTGCGGCGGATGCAACTGAGTCTGCTGATGCAGCAACCTGAGTGGCTATGTTGACGGCAGAGGCTGCCAAGGGTCCCTGGTCAACCGCTGCAGTGTATGCGTCAACGGCTCGACCTGTAGCAGTGCTGGCCGGCGCACGTGAGGCGCGTGCTGTGGCTGCAAGGGTGGTGGCAACGGCAGCGCTGGACGAAAGGATAGCTAGCAATGCTGAGAGAATATCAAGGGACGGAATGGGCTCTGCAGTAGATGCAGCTGGGGATGCAGCACGACGCGGAGCAGAGGTCTCAGATGCTGCTGCTGCAGCAGGTGGAGCTGGACCACGAGAAACAGAACGGCGGTGTTGCAGGCGCGTCCTATGGGAAACGGGTGGTCTTACCGGAGAGTGGAGAGGTCGGTGGTTGTTCTGTGGTGCTGTGGCCGACCGGTTCAGCGTTTTTGGCGTGTCGTCGTCGGCTGACTGACAGCGCGTTGCGTAATCTCTCGCATCCGTCCACGCGTAGTGATCAGCGGGATCGTAGTCTTCACCGGGATGATACCCCAGACTGTTGCGATGCACCCTTGACCACACCTCTCTCTCCCCCCTCTCCTCGTAGTATGCAAGCTCCTCGTCAGTGTTTGCACCGTCCTGAGCCACTGTTGACGACGGAGGTGCTGGTTCAGTCTCAGGTGGAGACGCCAGTGTAGAGATTGATGGGCTGCCTCGGGGCAGCCCGCGGAGGCTGAGGGACGCTGGACTCAAGTCTGACTGTGAGGGCAGCGGCTGCACAGAGTGGTGGCTGCTGCGGCTGTCCGGGCCCCAACTTAAGTTGCTTCTTGTGCCAAGCGGCTAAGCGGCTAAGCTCAAACGGCTGCAAGGCATGACCGCTGCTGTTGCTGCTCAGGTTGCTACGGCCTTGCGCTGTGGCACGTCAGGGTTCCCCGTTCATCAACGTCAGCCGCTCCTCAGAGTGACGGCTGTTGCTGCCGTCGCTTGGTTCGTCATGGTCCAAGCCTCGGAGGTACCCGTCGGTTGATGGCAGCGGCTGCCCAGAGTGGCGGCTGCTGCTGCTGTCCAAGCTGCGGCGGTCGTGGCTGACATCTATGCTGCTGCTGCTGTTGCTTGGTCCGCCATGGCCCAAGCCTCGGAAGTACCCGTCGGTTGATGGCAGCGGCTGCCCAGAGTGGCGGCTACTGCTGCTGTGCAAGCTGCGGCGGTCGTGGCTGACACCTATGCTACTGCTGCTGTTGCTTGGTCCGCTATGGCCCAAGCCTCGGAAACATCCGTCGGTTGATGACAGCGGCTGCCAAGAGTGGCGGCTGCTGCTGATGTCCAAGCTGCTGCAGTCTAGGCTGACACCTACGCTGCTGCTGCTGCTGCTGCTTGGTCCGTCATGGCCCAAGCCTCGGAAACACCCGTCGGTTGATGACAGCGGCTGCCAAGAGTGGCGGCTGCTGCTGATGTCCAAGCTGCTGCAATATTGTGCTCAGATCCGCGAGCGTGACGTTAGATCATCACCTACGCTGCTGCTACTGTTGCTTGGTTCGCTATGGCCCAAGCCTCGGGATCAATTGTCGGTTGATGACAGCGGCTGCACAGAGTGGCTGCTGCTGTTGCTTGGTCCGTCACGGCCCTATGCCGTGACTTGAGCGGGGTTGTACGTCGCTCGATATGAAAAGCTGCTCAGAGTGGCAGCTGTTGCTGCTGCCTAGGCTGCCAGACCTCGTGCTGAGATGCACGAGCGCTATGCAAGCGGCTGTACAGAATGACCGCTGCTGCTGCTGCTGTAGCTTAGGCTGCCGCTGTCTCGCACTGTGACTTATGGGAATCAGCGGGTTCGTGAGGTCCCAGGGCGTCGCGGCGGGAGGGAAAGCCCTCTTGCTCTGATACCAGTAGGTAGGCGCAGTTGCTGTACTAGCAAGGAAGTAGGTGAAGAGCAACAGAGAGCGCCATGGAACGGAGAAAGCTCACGACTTAGAGAGAAAACGGAGTCACAGATTGACTTGCGAGAGTGAGTGTGAGCGAGGTGGTGAGAGCCGGTTGACCGGGCCACCCACGCGAGAGACTCGTCGTGGGGCCCGGACGCCACCCAGGGATCGAACCCGACCCTGGAGCGAGCGAGCTCCAGGCGGTTTCTCACACGTCGGCACAAGCCGGACGTGTGGTCCCAAGGGATCAGCAACCCGGTTCACCACTCTGGTAACATGCAAGGATGCAACCAACTAACAAGCATGCATTCTCACAAGTTGTATCCCCTTTCAGTATGAGAGTATTTCTAAACTAAGGCATGTCACAAGACCGGTGCTGACGCCACAACTTGGCAGCTTGAGGGAGTCACATCCTCTGTGTTCTTCATGCTGCACCACAGTCTTGCACCAGCGAGCCTTAATCCAGATTAATCACCTGCAGTGGTGAGATGTGTGTGTGGATGGAGACAAGAGGGCACTTGCGTGTGTTCGTAACAATAACCAACACATTGATGCTGATGTGGCAACAGTATCTGGTTAGTAGACGTGCTAGTTTGCAAGCAAGTGCATGAAATAGCGAGGGTCAGCCTCAGGAAACACACAAATACTAATTTCACTGGAGTAGAAATCTTCCTCAACTTGTTGATGGGTAAGTGGACGATGGTGTGTATTCAACCTCAAGTGCAGCTGCCTCCACGTCCATGATGATACTCAGGGAATGCAGAGCTTGATATGATGATGCGCTAGTCTGAGCAAGGATATTTCATGACGCCTCACACACTTTGACTGAAGTGTGTGGCCTACTACGCCCACACTAGGCGCCTGGGTAGCACTGGCTGCTCAGCTTTGAGAGAGAGCTCTCAAACTGAACGTTAGCGTCAGAACTGCAGTTAAAAGTGAGTAATGACTGAGTTGACAGTAAGGATGAGGTTTGGTGAGATACCCCTCCTACACTTACCTAGGCCCTCACCTCTGTGAGACTTGTTACTCAGTCTACCAACCAATCGGAACAATGCACTATTTTCTGGCTTGTGGGGTTTTTTCGGTGAGCCTTGCCTGAGGACCGACATCCCCAAACTTGGACGTCGTCTCTTTTTCATGAAAATTGCATGCTGCAAACGCAGACGTGCATTTTGAATCAGCTAAAAAAATCACACACTAGAGTTATGGCTACCTGAACCTCGGCAAACCCTAAGCTACTCATAACAACCGCCTATGTCTGCCGTTGACATGAGTGACGATGGCTGTTGCCGATGGAGCTGGACCCGATGCCACTTACACTGCCTCTGCAGTACTGCGTGCAATGCACCCCTGTTTGCCACTACGCCATGAGACAGCTGTCCCGCCAACAAGGAAGATCCATCCGGTGCGGCTCTTACCATCTGCGCTCCCAACCCAGTCATTGTCCGTGTAGCCTTCGACGACCACGGACGGTTGGTGGCGGAACATCCATCCACGATGTGCGGTAGAGACAACATATCACACCGAGCGAATTGCTGCATCTAGTTCAGCTGATGCGGAGATTGAGAGAACTCAGCCAATAGATTCACGGCAAAGGCAATGTCCGGTCGTGTGGTGGTAGCAAGGAATGTGAGTGACCCAATGACACGAAGAAAGGTAGTCACGTCCACACTCGCACTTCGTGTGTCAGCATGAGGAGGTTTTAGCTTGATCCGGCCGTCTGGGGTAATGGGACTGGATGCACTAGGTACGGTGGGCAGAAGGTCCGCAAAGCGCTCAGCCAATGTCTAAACGTAGGCTGCCTGATGCACACAAAGAAAGTCGTGGGCACAATCACGCTCGATTTCCATGTCAAAAAAATCCTTGTGCAGGTCCACGATCTTTCATCTTGTATGTGGACTGCAGCATATCCTTCACTCGCTAGACAACGGCGATGTCTGGGGATGCCATGAGCACATTGTCCCCATAGACGAGCATGATGACAAGGGTGGTGCCCACTGGGGTGAAGAAGAGAGCTAGATCTATGGTGTTGTGCATCAAGCCACCCTTCAAGAGGGTGTGGCTAGTCTTTGTGTTCGAGCACCTGGGCGATAGTTTGAGGTCATAGAGGGCCTTCCGTAGTTGCAAGACACGACCAGTGCCATCCTCGAAACCAGGGGGCTAAACCATTTAGAGTTCCTCCCCATTGAATGCGCCATGCAAGAAGGCATTGCTCATATCCATCTAGTGGAGCTCCCACTTATGTTGTGCGATCATGGTGAGGAGCGCGTGACTGGCGGTAAAATGGCCAACCGGCACAAAAAACTGGTCGAAATCCAAACCTGGTAAATGTGCAAAGCCTTTGGCGGTTAGCCAGACTGTGTACTTGTCCAGCATGTCGTCCGGCTTCCACTTGCGACGAAAAACCCCACTTTGCCCCCATGGCTTTACGGCATGGGGCAAGTCGATCAGCTTGTGCACAACATGCTCATCAATGGCAGCCACTTCCTCTTTACAAGCAGCTTCCCACTGCGCACCATCAAGTGTGATGCTGGCCTCACAGAGGCTCAATGAATGGCTGTCTGCAAAGACGGCCTGGCTATCAGCAGGCGAGCGCTGCCAAGGCAAATTGGAGCACACGACAATGAGTCAGAGACAGCACGTCGATGCTCCTGGGAAATCGGGGCATAACCCAATGCGGATCCAAAATGAAGGTCCGATGTGAAAACGACAAGGGTAGTCAGACCCAATGCCTTTGCCCCTGAATCCCCACTCATTACAGTGTGAGAAGGGATGTGGGACGGAGGTCATTGGCCGAGGGCGGCCGAACAATGGCAGGACGCATGCCTGATGGAGGCACTTGGGTGCGGAGACGAAAACGACCACCAAGAGTGCATGAGTATATTGGACCAGCACTAGAGGAGTGGGTGTGTCGGGGTCGAAGAGGCAAGGACACGACAAGTTACTCCACTAGAGTGACTGACGCAGGAAGACTGCTTGACTGGTCAACTCAGGCAATGACTAGAGGGATTGAATCGGTCGCCTGGATAGAGGATTTTGCGGCCGAAGAAGTGGACTCAGTCGCTTGGTCGGCGGAGTCAGCAACCAACGTAGTGGACTGAGTCGCCTGGTTGGCTAAGTCCGTGGCCAAAGAGGTTGATTCGAATGCATGGTCAGTAGTCTGAGGAACACAATCAGATAGAGGCTTTGGTACGGTGGAAATGTCTGGTGTGTGTGGAGGCGTAGGTGACTTAGCGGAATTAGGGACTCTGGACGCGGACGGACAAGGAGCAACATCGTGCACTAGTGCCAAATCTCCCCCACGTGATGGCGGCGACAAGCTTAGAAGGGTCTCGGCACGTACAAAAGGGAAATCGTGTGAGAAAAGCTCCTAAAAAACAAGGTGTCACGCGATTCGATGATGCGATGCCGGACAGGGTCCCAAAACCTCGAGGCCTTGGACTGGCAAGACACCCTGAGAAAGGTACAGAGGCTACCAAAGGGAGCAAGCTTGCTGTCCCGCTGGTCCTCTTAGTCCTCGTACTGTTGGTCTTGTCTCAGAGGGTGCTTTTGGCACATACCCACTGTCGTCGCAACTAATATACACCATACCAAATTTACGCAAAAAAAAAATAAAATTTTGAGGTGGCCACTTTGGCAGAAAAAATGACTATAACGTCCACCAAAAGCATAAAATACTTCGGAGAGCCACTGTTGAAAAGTAATACTCTGGATTTCCACTGATGAAAAACTTGTATGGGGAACAGTTTAATGCTTAGCATACCCACTTTCTACACTGGCCAGAGGAACACGACAGCATGAAAACAGGACCGCATTCTTGGCTCGAGTTGCAACGACAACGTGGCAGATGGCATTGCCGGTAGACCACACATTTACGAGCTTCCATTGTGACACGAGGAGATTGAGATTGTGGTCGTCCATTGGTCCAGTGCATACGTGACTAACTTTAGTGTCCAACAATCGAGCGTCCCTCATTTGCCTCTATAAAGCACCATCTACCCCGTGCAAATGTTGTGTGCATGCGAAGTTTCCGACGTCAATCGCTGAACCCATTGTTCAGGAGTGACCAAGCGACCATTCTACATCGATTGCCGTGCCTGGTGTGCCTTGCCACATACTACCACTTACACGCGACGCAAAAGCATGTCAAACTGATCGTTTGTATGTGATTCACCAGTTAAACGTAATGGTGCACAATGCAAACGCTTCCCCGATTGAACAATGTGCAACACTTGAAATGTGGACGTCGACGTCTATTGCCTCGCTCTAGCTACTACTTCTCCAGCTGATGAACATGGCTACCGACAATGGTAGGAGTGAGCCTCCGAATGGGCCGCGTCCATGGGACCAAGTTGGTGGATGGGGTGGAGAGGAAGCCTTGCGGATAGCGGCAATGTTGCATCCGCGGGAAGCCGCAGGTGCATGGGCCACCACAAAGGCAGAGTGGGACGACTGGGTAACGCGGAATGGAATGCCATTATGGAAATCCACACCTCCTAAACCGGAGACCATGGTCTGGATCCTGGACAGGCGTATACCCTCTCCGCGTCCGCATAATAGTCTTGATCCGTGGAAGCCCTGGCTGTACACAGAGCCTTCCAACCCTTAGTTTGGCAGTTTGTGGGCATGTGTAACATTTATCCACGAATTCATTCATGATGTGTCCACTTAATTCCTATCCTTGTGGTTTAGGGTATAGGGTTAAGTGTACACATTATCGAGAAATTATGTATGATGTGTCCTTTTGTACATCACATTCTGTTACTGTAATGGGTATGTGAGAAATTTTTTTGTCAACTCATGTCACATGTGGTTACTGAAACCTAGATCAACTTCTCCATGTGCCGTGTGTGTTTCCCTCTATATTCACCATCATGTTAGTACATGTAATGTCAACTGCTACAGTGCTGTCGGCACACACTTAGCGGAGCAGCTGGGACTATGCTCACTTTGTGGCTTGTCGTATATCACATGTGGCATCCAGACATCGACTTCCTAAAGACTCATATCTGCATAGTGCATTAACTCTTGTACTAAACTTACATGAAACTATATTGCACTTTGTAATGGCAGCTGGTGGCTCTACCATAAAACACAAAAATCAACTCAAGTTTGAAATCATCATGCCCAATAAAACAGAGGTGCTAAGTCACATGTACTAATCCACACTAAGAAGTACACGGGTAGGCCGTGCACAAAACATATGACCTCACAAGCAGGTCACCGTGCCCCTTCACTAAAATCCTGGCATGCATCATGAAAGTCTTCCACACAGGGGGAGGCACACTTGCCCGTGCATGGATTGACCACTTCATATCTGGCCACTTCCACCTCTGTCTTCCCTGGGTTCAGATTGGCCATCTTGCAACAGCCTGTGTCATGGGCCAAATGTGATTTGACCTTGTGCCGTTGCAGTTTTATCCTTGGTCGCCACTTGACCACCGTGTTGAGCAGGACATGGATCGGCCTCACCTGTACAAAACACAAAAACAAAACATAGAACAGTTGAGGGCATACAAGTAAACACATATGAAGTATTGGCCATGGCATATTTGTATGGAAGAACAAATTACCTATTCTCAAACAGAACGGCCTCTGTGCATCCGCTTGCATCGCAGTGGCTAGTCAACCCCGGAGGAGTCCGAGGGGGAGGAGCCGTTGTTTGACTCCCACTCCTCAATCTCGATTGACACAGTATGAGGCTTCATCCTCCTCTGAGCAGTCAGAGGAGGACGGGTTGTTGTCTGTTGTGTTGTGTGTTGCTATCTCGAGACTCTTAGGATTGTTGACCTCGGAGGAGACCGCAAGGTCTGCTGCTTCACCCGCTACACCATTTCTAACTATAGTGTGACTTGTTGTTGCTATTGTTGCTGCATCACCTGCCGCATCACTTCCATCTACGTCATCACCTGCTGTTGCTGCTGTTGCTACTGCTGCTGATGAATCCACCCCGTCCGTCATGAGCGTGACCCCAGGTTCACCACCTGTATCTGCTCTTGAAAAATGTCCTTGTCTTGGCTGTTTGGGGCCTCCTCCACCATTACCGCACACGCCACATCCTACAACATGTTGTGTGACATGAGCTGCAACAACGTTGGCTAGGAAGAGGGTAGGAGGGTTTATGGACCGCCTAGGCCCATGTCCAGCCAGCCCGCAGTGGTTGCAAATGCGGTCCCTTTTGCGACGCTCATACCAGTCCTTCCGCTTGGACTTTGGCTTCCCATCACCGCGCTTCTTGCCTGGTGGGCCCCACCCTTTCTCTGCGTATTGCACCTAGTGGAGATTCACCCCGGGCATTTGTAACGATAGGTCCTCTTCCACGCCATCTTCGTCAGGTGAATGTCCACATACATCTCTGGGCTGACCGCGTGTTGACATGGATAGCCGTACTCGGCCCACTAGCCACAGCTACACTTCTTCGTGTTGCAGTCCACCTCTTACCCGGAAAGGCTCTTGGGGCCCAAGACAGTCCCAGAGATTGGTCCCGCCAGGACGATGTCATACTCCCTCGCATTCTATGTGTATCTTTTCAGCTTAGCATCGGCAAAGGGGGCAAGCGTGGTTTTGTAGTCATGCGTCAGCTTCCAGCGTTCTGCAAACAACTTCTGCATCCACACGTAAAGCTGGGCGTACCAGTGGAAGGGTTACAGATGGCGGAGGTAAAATATGCGGGTGTTCAACGACTCCACCGTGTTGCTCGTCGTGTGTCTCCCACATGCCACGGGAATATACATCCTACTCCACCTGTCCATCGAGATGCCCGGTTCTGCACCACCACCAAAGATGTACTCCAGACCCTGCTTGGATGTCCTTGACAGTTCATTCTCAGTGCGCTTGAACTCCCGGGCATTGAAGGCGTGTGCAAGAGTCCAGAAGAGTTCAGCGGCCACTCGGCCCCCTTTAGACTTCACGTTCTTGCGGATGTGCTATGCATAGTAAGTATGTGTAGCACCAGGCATCTCACAAGCTACAACAGCAAGGAGTCCGCCGTCTTGATCGGAGATGATGGATGTGCCACGCTCTCGTGCTGCAGCACAAACCACATCCAATTATCCTTGTCTTCCTGACCGCACAATGCCCAAGGCATGGAAACCGAGTGGTTGTTGGCATCCCAGAATTGAGCAATGATTAGAACCTATTTGAACCCGTTCTAAAAAAGTGGCGTCCATGGTGATGATGCGACGAACATGGTTCCAACCAACCGGACAAGCCCCGGGTGCCATGAAGGCCCGATGGAACAACGAATTCTTGTCCTTTTCCGCAACAGTCCGGGGGTTCACTCACTTCAACTGCAAGGCATACATCACATGTGCAGTGTTCTTTACCCCAATGGTCTTTTGCCATACCATGGAATAGTGGGAAATAGGAAAGGAGAGCAAACGTACTAACCTCTGCTACCTAGGTTGGGAAGAGCGACCAGGATAGCGTCTTCTCCCCCATCAGCTTCTCCTCGGCTGCCTTCTTTACTTTGTTGACCACCGGGTAGTGTTCTCTCTTGCCTGTGCATGCCTCAACAATCTGTTGCAGCGCCTTTGTGTCAGTTGAGGTCTTCCTCTTGATCGTCTGCTCGATGTGGCACAGCACCCATGCTGACTGGTGTGCCTGATCGCCCTTCTTGGTTGTGGGGGTACATTTGTGGCTGTCCACATACTCGATGACGGCAACGTTGCCATGCTTGCACTGATAACACGCCTTTAGGAGCCATGGGCAGCCCGCGGTCTTCCATAGTCTGCAATGGACTTCTAGTAGAGTTGGCTCACTGCGGACCCAGGAGAGAGGCATGTTGTGGTTGACAGCAAAGGCTTAGACAGCTTCTCGACAGGCCTCCATGTTGCGGAAGGCATGGCCACCTCGGAAATCCGTGCATCTTGCTGTGCACTTGCATGCATGAGCAGGAGCGGCTTGCAAATCTTTGCCAGTCTTTTCCGGCGGGGGCGGTGGATTCCCTCACCAGAAGACCATCCAAAGAGGACATGCAGTACAAATTCAGGAACATGTGGGAAAAACATTCACTACAATATACGGTGTGACGTGGCAAGCGGGTAACATACTTTGACATAGCAAGAGTTCCAATCCCAACAGATGCGATGCCATTTCTACAGACATTGTGGGTTCAATCCACCCACGCGGTAACCACAAAACAGATGAACACTTTGACTTCCTCCAAGTCCCATCGTGCGCTCTTCAACTCGGTCTAGAGAGTACAGAGTCATGCACTCCACAGTATTCATGTAACAGTTGTACTCATGCTCCACCCACTTGGTGAACATGAAGGAGGACTCAGGGTGGTAGCGAGAGATGAGAACCTCGCGAGGGTCGTCGTCCTCGTTGTCCGAGTTGCCGCCTCCAGTGACGTAAGAAGTGGCGGCCATCTTGGCCAAAAGTGGGTATAATAATGTATGGCATGCATTGTAATATGCATCCTATCCACCATCTGTACTTGGCAAACCCACCTGTTATTAGTGCAAGGAGGAGAGTCATCCTGGAAACATAAGCCTGTTGCGACAAAACAGCGACATTGGAAGGACTTGACGAGTACACATGAACAATGGCTCAATGGTCACGACCCCTACGGACGACGAGATAGAACGTCCAGATCGCATGGCGGTTGGCCGACTTACCATGATGACAGCCATCGGAAACCGTGCAAGCAGTGTGAAAATGTACGGAGGGGATACAAACACTATTAATCCTACAATGCATCTGGGTCATAAACACCAATGATGGCAGGCACGTCAGCGTCGAGCGAGCGACGTTGACAGCATGTGGTCTGTCCTAGAAGTATCCGCCAAGTGGTACCGTTTGCATGTGGACGACAATTGGCAACGTCCACCTGGCAACATATTGCGTGATCGAGATATGCTAGGAGTAGACACAATTCGCATGTAGTCGAGGTTCATGTTCGACACCCACCCTTTGTGTTTGGAAACGAGGTTGTCTAACGACTGTTTGTGCATGAGAATGACATCATCTTTACCTCGTTCGTCAGATTTTGAAGCCCCTATTCAAAGGGTCGAAGAGAGTAGGGGCAAGTGAAAATGTTTCCACATATTTTTTCTGTCGGAACTTGTGCTTCACTTCAAGTCACTCCAAGGCTCAGAAGTCAGGGTTCATTTCATGGGTTGTAGAAATGGTGACTTAAACCATTAAAACTTAAAAAATGATTTGTTGGATACCCACTCATTTTAAGTTATTCATCCACAACATGTGTAGCATGAATTTGTTTGCAAAAGTGGTCGTGGTATGCATGGTCTAAGGCACTTCGGGAAAAGTGGGTACCGAAAGCATGTTTTGTGCAAAGTGAGTATTGTGTGCAATCTGTGCAAGAAATGGCCCGGAGAAAATTCGGAAGCCCAAACAGTCAGTATAGCAAAATTATGCCGGTGAAAAAAGCTCCTAAAAAAAGAAGGTCTCACGCGACTCAATGATGTGATGCCGGACAGGGTCCCGAAACCTCAAGGCCTTAGACTGACAAAACACCCTGAGAAAGGTACAGAGGTGACCACAGGGAGCAAGCTTGCCGTCTTGCTGGTCCTCCGGGAGCTAGACGCTAGCAACGCAATCTCAGACGCACGCGGGACAAAGATTTGCATGTTGTCCACACCAAGACTGGTAGGGAGTGACAGGACAGGGTAGCCATGGGGAACTTTGTTCCAAACCCAGGTCATGTACGACACAACCTCCAAGAAGAAGCCCTCCGAAAAACCAGACACATTGCACATATTTCAAACCGCATCCGCTATGGTACGGTTCCAGTGCTGAAAGACAGCGTTCTGCTCCAGAGTGTAAGGTACAGACATCTCATGTCTGGCGTTACAACTCCTGAGAAAAGCATCCACCTCCCCCATAAACTCATCACCTCGGTCAGAACGGAAGCAGCAAAGGGGATGACCACACTCGCGCTCTACGACGAGGAGCGACTCATGAAACACGGCCGCTGCATTGCTCTTTTGCTAGAGGCAAAACACCCATAAAAAATGAGAGTAGTTGTTGGTGAGAGTGAGAACGTAACGACCACGCTCTACAACAAACTCGACAGGCAAGGGACCTATGAGATCAGAATGAACTAACTCAAGGAGGTGCGAGGCGGAGGAAGAGGGAATAGGATAAGATGACATGTACATCTTGTCTTGAGCGCAGTGGATGCATTCTACTTTGTAAGATAATTGAAAGGTAGCGATCGAGGCCAAGGGCAGGCTGCGTGTAAAGTATGCTCTGCACATTAGAGCTGTGTATGTGGCACAAGGGATGGTGGAGGAGGTGAGCATGCTTCAGGGACAGAGTGCTCGTGACAAAGGCGTGCGCCCCATCCGAAGATAGGGTCAAAGACACGGAAGACAGACGAGTGACATACCATAAGTCATCACGAGACTCTCCACATAACGTCACACGACCAGACAGACGAAGAGTGATTGTGCTGACACCACGGGAGAGAAAACATCCATGCTCATACGATCAAGAGTAGTGATAGTTAGAAGGCAAAGCTCAAGGCTAGGCACATACATCACATCACTGACGTAGACATCACCAGACAAACCCCGAAAACAAACAACACCAACACCATGACCAGGAAGCACCGGACCAGATCCGGGTTGGCGCCCGGTGGCGCCCGGAGGTTCGAACACTCCGGACATTGCCAATCGGCCCAAGCATTCTGAACGATTGACAACAAGATGGCATGTAATTCCGGAGTCAATGATCCAGGTACCATCTGGGTTGCGGACAGACGTAGTAACATTGCACTAAGCGACCAGACATGATGCAAAAATGAGCATTGTGTACGAGAATGAGACACAAAGCATGTCTGCCAATCATCAAGCCAGACAACATCATCGAAGAGGGGAGTAGGCACACAGCAGTCATCCAGAGGGGGGTCACCACGGAGAGCAGTCTCAGTCTGAAAATTGTCTATGACCTTCTGACTAGCAGAAATACAACTCGTACTTCCTTAGGGCTGACGAGGAGAGATACCAAGCCGGTGTGCAATGAACTGCTCCAGCTGGTGCTCTCGAGCAGATGGCCCGTGAGTCTGGAGGTAGTGCAGCGTGGTCATGCTGGATGGAGGAGCTGAGGTTTAGCTGAGCTGCGATCGTGGAGGTGACCACGATAGATACGGAGTCCATGCAGCAACAGGTCCAACAGAAGGCATGAATGGAGTAGGAGATGTAGTCATGACTGCTTCAGAGCCGGTGGAGGAGACTACTGTGGATAAAGTGGATGAAGCAAAAACAAGAGAGGCGGTAGGCGAGGCGATTGTAGCTGCAGCGGTGCCAAAGCGCCGCTCACAGTTGTGATGCATAGCATTGACAATACAAGACTCGTTAGTGGATAGTGGGCATGTGTACCAGCCATAATCTGGCTAGCCACATTTGTGGTAGATAAGAGAGCTGCTACAGGAGGAGCTGCCGTAGGAAGGCTACTAGGTCTTGCCCTTCTCCTTCTTCCCACATCCTCCCTTACCGCGGCCACCACCACGCGTGGTTCCGACGGCACCAAGGGTACCAGTCGACGAAGGCGTAGGAGAGGCTGAGCTAACTCTACTAATGCCTCTGTGTCTCCACACTGCAGGCAAGTGTCATAAATCGCCTCCTCCCAGTCCAAGAACCGGGAATAGAACCAGGAAATCAGATTGTCCTAGGACACGATGGCCTTCAAGATCTCGGGGTCGAAGTCGACGAGGATCTTTGTGTAGTCGGGAGTCACGTCGTTCTTCATGATGAGAAGAGCCTAGAGCGGAGGCAGGCCAACCTTGTCGAGCTGACAGAGAAGATCTTGTGTGTGACGCGAATAGGTAGTGACGGACTCTGAGTCGCCAATGTTGAGATCGCTAAAACTCCTCAAGAGGCGACTGGAAAATGGCCTGGCCGAAAGGACGGTAAGGATATGTGAGGGTACTCCAGGCCTCACAGGGGTCAGGGTCGGTGCCGACAATAGGATAGCTGATCAAGGGCTCGAGGTCAGTGTGATCATTCTCTAGTACGGTGAAGAAAAGGGTCCTAGTTGCATGGCCTGCGTCGCAAAACTGCTCATGGATGGAGGATTCGTACTTCAGGGTTTATTAGGGCCAAAGACCATCACCCTCAGCCCACAGGCGAAAAAGTAACTTCCAAGACACAAAATCTCCAACCTCAAGGGGAGGTGGTGGTGTCTCAAAGTCCTTTGGCCTGTGTTGAGTACTGGCTATAGTGCCTAGAGACCTGTGACACTGGAGACAGATTGTTGTTACTACCGTTGCTAGTGTTGCAACACAGACGGTGGGACCAAGCTGACCACGTAGAGGCGGCTGGGCTGTGGCAGTTTGGACGGACTATAAGGTCGCTAGGAGTCTCTACAGATCGTCAATTCGTTGTTGAAGAGCGCTGAAGGGGTCAGTCGGCAGCGTCACGCTAACAGAGGTTGACTGGATGGTACAAGCGGTACCGGGTCCGACCATGGTAGTGGATGGCGGAAACTACCACTAGTACTTGGTTTGTTATCGAGTGACAGTAAAAGTTGTCAAAAAAATCAATGACTTTTTCTTGGATGATTCGTTCGTAGGAGACAAAGTGATGTTTGTTTTTTTTTGTCAAAAATGCCTCGCAAGTTCTCGGGTACTCCCTTCAATAAATTACTGATATGCGCAGCTTTTTGTTTCCTGGTTGGTGGCTGGCAGCCTGTCGGAGTTGCGCGAAAGCCTGTGCGGCTTTGGGCAGCTTTCACGGTATTTTCCAGTGCTGTTGTTGTGGTTGTTTCCATTGCTACTGCTGCTTCCTGTGCGTGATGCTATTGTTTTTGGTGCTACTACATGCTGCTATTGCGATTGTTGCCAACTACTACTACATTTTTTGTTGTTGCTGCTGTTACTACTGCTTCTACTGTTGTTGCTGCTACTATTGCTACGGCCACTGTTGCTGCTGCTGTGGCTCCTGATGCCGCGCTGCTACAACTATTGCTGTGTACTACTCCAGCGGCAATGCGGCTGCTGCATGGTGCTCAATTGCCACGCGACTGCTACTTCTGCTGCTGCTGTAGTTGGTGCGTGGCTGCTGCTAATGCTGCTGCTGCTGCGGCCTCATTGATGCTGCTTCTGCTACGTGGCAGGCAGCGAGTGAGGAGCGAGAGTCAAGATATTTTTTTTCTCCCAGATCTCCCGTCTCCGGGTCTAGCACGGCAGAATCCACAGGGCGACTTTGTAAGTTGCCCCCATTCTTGCTCCGGCATATCTGAGACGCCCCCATTCTGAGAAAAATGGCTAGCTCGTCCCCATTCCGGAAAGTCATGGCCAGGTCGCCCCCACTTTTGGTGCTCCGGGGAATTATGGCTAGGATGCCCAGTACGGATGAAATATTATCAACGTCCTGCCCCCACTTTCAAAAGTGGGGGCACGATGTTGATAATATTTTGTATCGCACGTGAAAATCAGTTGCAATAAAAGCATGCCGTACAACATTCCGGACACCAGGTCCGCCGTGTCCGCCGTCTAGACTTGCTCACATTCTTGTTGTCGACTTTTACATGTGGCGATTTAGACATTGTATATGTATATTTTATTAGCTCATAGGACATCTCAAAAATTAGAGGAAACATCGACGATACTACGTTATAGAGTTTCCTTTGCCTTTCCCAACGATGACTTGGAAGATACCGCGATGGACGTACGAGCACGTATAGCGAAAGCTGCCCATTCTCGGAAGTCCATCGCACTGTTTCGCGTATTCTCTTTAAAACATGACTCAACAAGTCACAGGTTCGAGGCCGCCTAGGGACAAGTACGTATGCAAAGCTGTCGAGTACGCAAACTAAAAAATAACACTCCAACCTGAGCAAAAAGAAAAAAAAACATGTCAGACGTTGCTACATAAACCACCACCGAGCGAAAACAGCGGCATAAGGTTTTAAAAAAACCTTTATATCGCCACGCGAGAGATAGTTTTCATGCGTGAAGTTGTTTATGTGAAACGGACCTGGATGATGTATAGCACGAAAACATGCCCCGACTGAGAAAATGCGTGGAAGCTTCCTAGCGATGTTGCCGCTGACTAGGCGTCAGTGCCTAGTCAGACGGTGACGACAGTCACAAGTCGTGCACACAGCGGCAAGGATCTGGGTAGGGAACACAACGAAAAGTGTCAGAATGCTTCAATAGCATTTGCAGAGAGAAATGACAAATGACAGGTCCATGGCATAAGTACCTGCCGCGACGCACTGCGGGTGTCGCACGCGGCAGTGCAAGGTCTGTCCTAAAACCGGCCCAAAACCGCGGTTTTGGCCGTAACTCAGCGTAGACATGTCCGAACCGGAACCGTCGTCTGAACCTACACGTGCACAATCTCAAGCCGGACGCTATGACTGGTCACATGCATGCATCCGGAAACAAACGGTGGACACACAATGCAAAGACATGCAAATCGGGCCCACGGCCAGTCCACCGAAAAAATCCTACAAGCTGCAGTTAAACTGCCGAAGGTCCCAGACAGCATCCAGGACTCTGGGGCGACTGCCGATCAACTCCGAGCAAGTAGTCCACCACCAGACGACGCCTCGGTGCCACTGGGTCCGCATCAGGGATCTGCACGAGCATGGACACGGCCGAGTGGTCACAATAAACTATATAGGTCGACAGGAACGTCATAAATCACAACACTCCCCCATGACCCGATGGTATGCATGTCCATACACGTGCAGCACTGAAACAAGTGCGACAACGAGTGCAAGAACAGTCGTGACACAGACACAGACACACTTTGTACTCAACCACTCTCAGGCAAGGGGCGAAGCCCAACGGAACGCATGGCCACCAGAAACTTCCCGCGCGCTAGTGCCTTCGTGAAGAAGTCAACACGTTGCATGTCAGTGCCGACCCATATGACGGAGATCACATGTCGCTCCACCAGATATCGCACGAAATGATGCTCAACCACATCGTGCTTTGTACGAGCATGAAAGACACTAGAGTTCTCTGCAATGGCAAGAGCACTCTGGTTGTCACAACGAAGCACAATGGCAGGCACCGACTGACCCAGCTCAAGGAACAAGCGCTACAGCCACACTGCCTCAGCTGCCCCTGCACCTAGAGCAACATACTCTGCCTCTGACGAGCTACGTGCGATGCAGCCCTGTTTCCCACTGTGCCAGGACACAACGGTACCACCGAGCAGGAACACGTAACCAGTGCGACTGCGTCCATCTGGGCTCCAGGCCCAGTTGCTGTCGGTGTAGCCGTCAAGAACCACCGAACACTGCCGGCGAAAGCAGAGTCCGAGGTACGGCGAGGAAACCACGTATCGCACCACTCGCCCAGCTGCCTGGAGGGCTCTAACACATGGAGCTTGTGAAAACTGTGTAAGGAGGTTGACGGCAAAGGCAATGTCAGGGCGTGTGGTAGTGGCCAGGTACATCAGAGATCCGATGAGGCAGAGGTACAAGGTCACATCCACTGTCTCCCCTAGCTGTGTGGGATCGTCCACCTTCAGGTGGTCCTGCCCGAAAAGTGTGAGAGGTGTGGAGGCCGTTGGCACTGCGCCAAGGAGGTCACTGAAGCGCTCCCCCAGAGCGCATGTATATCAGGCCTGATGCAACAGAAGTGTCCGGCGTCTACGGTCTTGTACAATCTCCATGCCAAGAAACACCGCTGCAGGACCAAGGTCCTTTATCCTATAAGCAGTCTGGAGGACCGCCTTGGCCTCCTTCACGACCTCCATGGAGGGAGACGCGATCAGGAGGTCATCCACATAGACCAGGATGGCAGTGAACCGCTCAGGCGCCTGTCGGATGAAAAGAGAGGGATCTTCCTCGCTCTGTACATATCCTGCATGAGTCAGAGTGCTTGTGATCTCCCGGTTCCAGCACCGAGGAGACTGTTTTAGTCCGTACAAGGACATGCGCAAGCGCCAGACCTTGTCACCATCCTGAAATCCTGGTGGCTAGGACACGTAAATCTCCTCATCTAGAGAGCCTTGGAGGAACGCATTGTTCACATCCATCTGATGCAGTTCCCAGTCATGCTGAGCCACCACACCAAACAGAGCGCGAGCTGAGGTCATGCGGCCGACAGGGGCAAATGTGTCAGTGTAATCAATGCCCTCGATCTGATAGTAACCCTTGACGACCAAGCGAGCCTTGTGGCGTTCCACTGAGC
Organism: Penium margaritaceum; assembly: GCA_023375785.1. NCBI lineage: Eukaryota > Viridiplantae > Streptophyta > Zygnematophyceae > Desmidiales > Peniaceae > Penium > Penium margaritaceum. The sequence goes on from SZWC01008216.1 coordinate 54,959, forward strand.
CATCCGGCTTCACCTTCTTACGAAAGACCCACTTGACCTGAATCGCCTTCCTCCCAGGTGGAAGGTCGACTAGCTCGTAAATTCTGTGCACTCGGATGGCATGAATCTCATCCTCACAGGCGGCACGCCAGGCGGGGGCATCCTCTGATGAGAGGGCTTCCCTCAGTATGCCCGGATCAGGTGCCAACGAGGGAGAGATGTGAGTGGCGAGTGCACACGTCTCAAAACTGGACTTGACGACCACAAGATCAGCAGCTGCATCACAAGCGGTACAAAACTCGCGAGTGACGAGATCGTGTCCTACAGGACATGCTGGATGTACCTCTGTGTGATCTGTATGGACACTCAGGCCGAGGGCCTTTGTGTCGGGATCGCCACTCGCAACGCTACGAGTGGAGCGCCTGGGTGCGGGACCTGACACTCGTGAGACTCCGGAGCCCAACCGTCGAAGACGACCACCGGGCTCACGCGAGTAGCCTGGGCTCAAAGGGCTGACCGCAGGCTCAGAGACAGGAACAACCACATCCGGTGAGGACTGAGGCACAGGGGCAGGTGATGCAATGGGAGGAGAGGCTAGTGAACGGATGGGAGATGCAGAATTGGGAGTGGCAGCAGGACCGCCCACAGAGACAGGAGTACCGGTGGATAGAGGGACAACATCATGGGTGTCTGTGGGGAACGAGGACGTAGGAGAGGAGACAGGCTGGACGGGAGAGGTCTCTGAGCCGACAGCAATGATAGCCGGGTCATCAAGAGCCGGAGACCGAGAAGTCGAGGGGGCTCGAATGGACACATCAGCCGGACGAGAGGTGCTCGTAGGCTCAAACTCCCCCATCCGTTGAGAAACCTCACACGTAGGAACGTGTGTGACAGACATCGACACAATCAACGTAAGATCGCGGTAGGTGAGAGAATCAAAGAAGAGAGCATCACGGGACACAACAATGCGACGAAGGACGGGGTCCCAAAAATGCCAGGCCTTTGACCGCGGGGAGATACCAACGAAGGCACACAAGCGACCCCACGGAGAGACCTTGGATCCCTGCTCATCCTCCATGTACCACACAAAAGCCACAAAGCCCCAGACACGAGCAAGACACAGATCGGCACGGTGGCCAAACCAGAGCTCATATGGTGTAACGTGGTCTGGCAGAGGACTGTGCGGGAAAGGTTCCAGAACCACGTCATGTAGGCGAATCCTTCGAAGGCAAAGCATTCTGGGAGACCGCACTCGGACCGCATCCTCCATGGTGCGGTTCCAGCGCTCAGAGACACCGTTCTGCTTAGGAGTGGTAGGAGCAGAGACCTGGTGAAAAATTCCGCGCTCGGCAAAGAAACTGTCCATGTTGCCAATAAACTCGCCGACGTGATCCGAGCAGAAGGTATGCAGCGAGTGGCGAGACTGACGCTCAGCCATCACTAGCCAGACACGAACCGCGAGAGCGGCATCACTCTTCTGGCGGAGGGTGTAGAACCACCGCATCTGGGTGAAGTCATCGGTTAGGGTCAGGACATATCGGCCCCGATCGGATAAGGACTCGACATGGAGAGGACCGAGAAGGTCCGAATGGACCTGCTCGAGGGGGCAAAGGGCTCGAGAATGGGAGTCAGGGTAAGTGCAGCGATGCATCTTACCTTGAGCGCAGAACAGACAATCGGTCTCGGGCGGCTTCTCGAAAGAGGTCGCGTCAAGACCGAGGGCGCGCTGTGTCCTAATGAGCTTCGACACAGTGTCCAAGCCCACATGACATAGACGTTGATGCAGCAGGGGCTGATGCTCAGCAGACAGGACACCAGTGACAAACACACGAGCATGAGGGGAAGGGGAGCAAGGAGAAGAAGAGATTTGAGAAACACGATACAGATCATCCACAATAGAGGCACGAAGGAAAACAGTGCGAGTATCAAGAGCAGCCACTGTCGTGGAGTCGGCAATGTGCTCCACAGAGAGTCCCATCAAAGTATAGGCACGCACAGAGAGCAAGCTGAGCTCAAGGTCAGGCACAAAAAGCACGTCGGAGAGATACAAGGGGCCAGAAGGACCATCGAAGCACACAACCCCAACACCCTGGACTGGCAAGGACTGACCAGAGCCTGTGCGAACGGGACAAATAGACGCCACAGGACCGAGGACAACAAAGTCACTATGACGACAAGTCATGTGGTGAGTGGCACCGGAATCGATGATCCAAGTGCCATCCAAATCACGACTGGAGGACGTCACAGTGCAACGGGCAATGGAACACTCGGCTGCAGACGGGCGCTTGTTAACAGAGGAGGGAAAACGAAGAAGGGCGCACAGGTGAGACTCAGAAATCCAATCTGTACTGTCAGGCCCATCATCATCACATGCCAGCTGTGCTCCTCCACATGAGTGATCACAAGAGACGAGAAAAAATGAACATATAGTCTGTGAACCACCCGGTTGTGACGACACACTCGCCCCTCCCTGAGAGCAAAGCGCGAGGAGCTGACGGCGCTCGGCGATGGTACGGTCACGGGGGTCCGGGTCTCCGCTGCTCACCGGTGGGGAAGCGGGAACGGCTGCGGTTGTGGTCGCCGCGCGACCGGAGGCTGTGCTGCTCGACGCAGACCGCTATGCGTGTGCAGCCTGAAGACTGCGAGTGATCTGTGCCCAGTCGAGCAGCTGCTGGCACTCGGTGTAGCGGTGAACGCCTCCACAGTTGTAGCAATGAACAGTGCGTCCACTGCTACCGCCTGATGACTGATGCTGCGGTGACTACTGCTGCGGTGACTGCTACTGGCCCGAGCCACGCTTATTTCTGCTCTTCTTCCCCTGTGCTGCTGTTGCCACACCTTGCGTCAGAGTCAGGATAGCTGGGGTGGAAGGGGAAGAGGAGGGCGTGCCAGAGGATGGAGAAGTGAACTGCGAGAGAGGCGTCGGTGGTGACGCGATGACCGGTGCAGCAAGTGAACTCTCCTGGTGGGCGACGGCTGCCTCACGAGCGGATGTCACCTGAAGGATAAGCTGATGCACCCAAGGAAGAAGGTGAAGGGAGGTGGAGAAAGGCTCGAGCGCGGTATCGCTGTACCTCATGAAGATTTCGGCATGCTCAAGATGGACTCCAATCATGAGCATGCGAAGCGCCAATAGTTGTGTCCCTCCTGCGGTCCCAAGGCGCGTGTAGATGCGCATGGCGTACCGCCAGTAAGCGGCTGCAGGCTCGGCAGGTCCCTGACGAAGAGAGTGGAAGGCGCGGATGTGAGCCACGCGGATGGCGTGCATCTCTGCAGCAAGCAGGGATAATACCAGCTCCCAGCCTCGACGTGGGTTAGCACCCGCGCCTGTGCCGGCCTCCCCTAGGAAGGGGTGAAAGTCCACGACAATCTCGTGAGGCATGGTGTAAGGAAGTCCGCGCATCGCCCGAGCCGCTTTCAGCACCTGAGCACGGTCCGTAACCTGGTATTGGCTGTGGTAGTAGGGCCAAACTTCCTCGGAAGAGGCCCAGACCTTGAAAAGGGTCTCCCAGCAGTCAAAGCCGTCTTTGCTGACATGTCGTGGGGGCGGTGTCTCGAAGTCCTTGGGTTGCCGCTCCGTAGGGAGAGCAACCACAGGATGGGAAAGACGAGGGATGGGGAATACATCAGGACGAGGAAAGACGCCGAGGTAGGTCTCAGGCGAAGGTCGGATCGCCGGGAACGGGGAACCGGAATGGGTCTGCAACTGGCGAAGACGCTCCTTAAGTACGCGAATCTCCCTCGCGGGAGTGTCATTGTCCATGCCTGGCATATCAGGGTCCTCCTCCAAAGGATCTAGAAGTGGCGGGTCTTGTCCTGTCGCTCTCCTTGGTGTAGATGCTAACTGTTGTGCAAAAGGTGTGATACTACCGACTCCTCCAGAGGTGTGCTGTGGGGCCGTGGACTGACTCTGAAGAAGATCAGTGAGCGTGCGGATGGCGTCGGTCTGCTCCTGCTGTAGGCGACGTATCTCATCCTGCTGACTCCGCAAGTTCGCAATCGCCTGCGAGCGTGGGCTCATGACCCCGGAGGAGGAGGAAGAAGGATCTGGCGGTCCTTTGTCTTTGTCACCGGTAGGAGCCATGTCAGCGCTCAGTATGGGGCCGAACGTAACAAAGAAGCTGTATACGAGAAACTTACAGCATTTTTCCAGGAGTTGAAACGTTAAAAAATGACTTTTTGACCCTACAACTGTTGACGTCAGCAGAGCCGTTGATGATGTTAGCGTTTCTTAAAGAAACGCTAGCGTTTTTTCGCTAGTGTTTTTTACGCCAGCAAATTTTGGGTTACATAGTAACCTGTTACAATCGGTTCGTGGCCAAAAGATGCTTCAAGAAAATCGTGATTGGTGGATCGGTCATTTTTCTGACATATCCACCACTCAGGGTGCAAGAATCAGTCGGGCTGTATGGCCCCCCACGTTCGCGGACGCCTAGGTGAGGTCGGCCCAGAAAAGAAAAATCACGGACATCGACCTAGACGTCCGGACAGACCCCGGATAGTACGGAATGACCAGTCCGACGCACGGACAAAAGGGTAAGGACTGTACGTTTAGGCCCTCCAGTCCATTGGCCAGCGGAATTTAATGTTATTTTTTCCCTTTATGTCGCTCCTCTTTGGCCTCGCCCTGTCCTGTTTCACGGAACTGGTCGTCATGCCAAACTATGCAGTTGAAAGAAAGAAATTCAACCATCGTCATACAAGAAGTATGACGGTAAATAAATAAATAAGTAAATAAATTGAATTTTTCTTATAATAACATCATCTTATTTTTTATAACATAAGGAAACATTCAAAATTCATCCAAATTTATCAAAGATCATGTTCTATTTAGTGAAGTTCATAATAGACGTGTGAAACTAGCATGTTCACGATAGAAGAAAAAAATTAATCTCATTTAAATGAATTAATAATCAGATGAAACCATTTTCATAAACAAAGAGAAGAAATGCCTTGAATGCCTTGAGTTTCTTCTTCAATTTGTTGGTGAATCGTTATACATAATACTATACTGTCAAGCCCATTCGTTCAATTTGTTGTTGTTTTTTTCCTCTTTTATATCCACACAAGCTGGAAAACATCTAGCGTAGCTTGATGTAATTTAGGAAGAGTTCGCCCAAACCACACACCATGGGCGAACAAAAAAATAGTTTGAACGAATGCGGGTGACATTCTGGCAGTCCATTTACAACCAGTTTTGGCTTCCACGGACGAGGTAAATTCTCATGGAAAACCTTCAATTATGTGTTCCAAATTTTGGGCAATTATTTAGCCACTAAAGAGATACTAATATAAATACTTTTGCTCAGTTACTATGCAACCCTATGCACGCTTTGCGTGCAACACCTGCCTCTTGTTTCTTTTTGGAAGGTCACGCGAACTAACCGGTGGGGGTGACCTCGTCACCCCGTGCTCGTGGTTGCGCAGGGGCTACGCAGGCCAGCGCAGTGCCACGCAAGCCTGCGCAGTGCTGCTTAGTTTCTGCGAAGCAAAACAGCGTAGCAGCTGCAATGCTGCTACTACGCAGCTGCTACTTCTGCTGCTGCTGTTTTGCTGCTGCGATGCTGCAGTCGTTGTAGCAGCTGCAATGTTGCTGCTGCGCTGCTCTTGCTTCCGCTGCTACTACTGCGCTGCTGTTGCTGCTCGCGGCTGCTGATGCCGCCGCTGCTGCGAACTGTTGCCGCCACTATGTGCTGTCAGTGCTCGTAGCCGCCACTGCAAGCTGCTGCTACGAGCTACTACTCCTTTTTTGTGTACAGGTTGGTAGCCAGACACGGCTGTTGCTGCCACCCGGTGGTACTGTTGCTGCTTCTGTTGTTGCAGGAGCTAGTAAATGCCGCAGCTTACCCGATGTGGTGGTGGGGACCGAGTGATGATGTCGTTGTTGAAAAAATGGTTGCAAAAAGTCCCAGGATACGGCGGCGGCGGTGACTCTCACTGCTGCTGTCGGTGCTGTGTCTCTGCTACGCAGCTCAGCGAGAGGAGTCTCGCTGCTCTGTTACCATGAGAAAATGCGTGGAATCATCCTAGCGATGTTGCCGCTGACTAGGCATCAGTGCCTGGTCAGATGGTGACGACAGTCATAATTCGTGCACAGAGCGGCAAGGGTCTGGCTAGAGGACACAAGGCAAAGTGTCAGAATGCTTCAATAGCATTTGCAGAGAGAAATGACAAATGACAGGTCCATGGCATAAGTACCTGCCGTGGCGCACCGCAAGTGGCGCACGTGGCAATGCAAGGTCTGTCCTAAAACCAGTCCAAAACCAGTGTTTGGCCGTAGCTCAGCGTAGACAAGTCCGAACGCTACGCCGTCTAGACCTACACGTGCAGAATCTCAAGCCGGACGCTACGACTGGTCACATGCATGCATTTGGCAGAAAACGGTGGACACAGAATGCAAAGACATGCAAATCGGGCCCACGGCCAGTCCACCGATAAAATCCTACATGCTGTAGAAACACAGCAGAAGGTCCCATACAGCATCCAGGACTCTGGGGCGACCGTCGATCACCTCCGAGCAAGAAGTCCACCACCAGACAACGCCTCGGTGCCACCTGGGAATTGGAAATATTTTAGGACATGCAGGCCCATGCAATAACGAACATGTGCTCGGTGTGTGAGTGCGATGCAAGTCGGCAAGAATTTGGCTAAGTCTGGAATGCTGAATATAAAAGAACAAGGGGAGAGTACAAATGAGCCCCTAGCGGGCTTAAGTAGGGGCGCCGGCAGCTAGCCGTACCGGGCCTTGTCACCCCGGCTGAGCCCAAAACGAGTCATCGGGGAGAACACACTACGTACACCACGATAACAATAACGGTGGTCTCCTGGAGGCACCGGAACAGCTCTCCGAGTGCCCGGGTCTCGACCACCGAGAAAATAGGAGCAGTGCCAGAAAATCTGAGAATCAACGTCCAGACATCACACATGGCTTTCCGAACATCGGAAGCGCTAGTACAGCCACATGGTCTCCTCGTCGTACCGGTATAGTCCACCGGGTGTGCGGGTCTCAATCCACCGAGAAAACTCTCCTAGCTCCCGACAAGCCCACAGGGCTACCGGAACGCATCGACCGTGTCTCGCCGGCACTGTCGTACGTGCTGGAGAAGTCTCGAGACACTCCGAAGGCCTGTCGTGTCGTCACGCTCTCCTCCACCATATATCCCAAATGTGGGTATATGGGTAATCCATCAGCTTTGGTCGTGACGGGTGGAAGCCACACAAACCAACACTCCCCCCGGCTTACATGACCGTCAACGCTGGAAGAAACTGAGCCAAGGCATGGAACAACAGCATATGGCAAGCCATAATATGCATGAATGAACTCTCTCTCTCTCTCTCTCTCTCTCTCTCTCTCTCTCTCTCTCTCACACACACACACACACACATCTGCTATCCATCTAGGGTCTCCTTGGAAACTGGCACATTCCAGCAAGTGTCTGGGTCTTGACCATGAGAGGAGTGATGCACACGCACACAAAACCAGTGTACTGCACATCATACACATGTCAGACGAATAGATGATCTCCTCGTGACACTGGCGGTACCAGGGTCCGGGTCTCGACCGCTACGAGCAATCCAACACAATAGTATCATCATCCAAACACAGGATCATGGGAGGATCTCCTCGTAATGCGGGTGCAACGCACCAAGTGTCCGGGTCTTGACCAACAGCTCGCATGAACATGCCACACACGGTATAGCCACACACCAAGACACACGATCACATGGTCTCCTCGTGACACTGGTACAACGTACCAAGTGTCCGGGTCTCGACCAACAGGTTGCTACCATCTACATGCAGCTTTGCAGGCATGTAGCATGAGCCACATGCGGGATGTTGTAGATGCTCACAATAGAGCATGGACGTCGCCATGCATCTCCCATGACGTCGCGTTAGGTCGAGGTCCACACAACACTCCCCCTGGGCAGATGAACCTGGCAGCGATGTCCTCGATGGAGATGTTGATGTCGTAGCTGAACAGATCCTGGACGATGAGTCATGTGGTGTGTCCATCATGCATAGGTAGCTCCCCCTGTCACGTGCGAGTCGGCACCCGAGCTCAAAGACAAAGTGGTGTCTCCGGCTACGAGTCCTCACATGAATCTGCATCACCTGGAGTGTACCAGCCCTCGCATGACTGCCAAGGGTCCCAACTTACAACCTCTCCTCTCTCTGCTCTACCGCGATGCATCTGTACGACGGAGGAAAGGGAATGGGCGAGCACCACACAAGCGTGGATGAAGTGGCGGAGCTGGCCTCCGAGGCGGTATAGAGCATCCTGAGGAACAGGGGTATACCGCCGGAAGAGGAGAGCTGGAGCGACGAACCGGATCACCACTCATGGATGAAGATGACGATGGGGCAGGTGAGTCGGGTGGATGAAGGTACGTGACGGCAGTACAAGAAGAAGGAGGAGCGATGATGGGATCGACAGGAGCCACGATGGCGGAAGTCGAAGGCACGCTCACCTCTCCTGTGACAGTGTCTCCAACGGACGTCATACTCGGAGCTGGTACAAGACCCTCCCCGAGTATGGGTGAGCCTGATGCTGTTGGCGGAAGGATCATACCGATAGTAGTGATCGCTCAGAAAATTGCTCATGCGCGGCCATCACCTCCCGCTGTAGCATGACTACACGCTCCTGCAATTCAGCGTAATCTGCCTCAAACATGTGGAGGTGGCCCATGTCTGCCTCACGGAGGATAAACTCTGCCTCACTGGATGCTGCACATGCAGACTGCACAATTCGTGAGTACAGCTCCATCTGCATCTCTGCTGCTGAAGATGTTGGAACTGGTGCTGTTACATCCTCCTGGGGGTCAACCAAACTCGCTATGTGCTGAGACACTGGAACATCGGATGCAGCTGCAGGTGTCGCATCCACACCACAACTCGTGTCTATCACACGAGGAGTGAGGGGTCGCATGCCAAGAGAGAAGGAGAAGGATGAGTCGTCAGAGTCCGTGGAGCATGTGGAAATGTCGTCCGTGCAGGTACTGCCACTCTCAGCGTCGATGTGATCAGCAAGGTCACCAGCAGGTGAACACGAAGGGGCAGAACTCAGCTCCTGCTGACGAGGTGACTCCATCTGCATGTGGGGAGCTGCTCCACTGTCCTCAAATGCCGCCGTAGTGGACACAAATGTGTAGGACTCCGGCTCGACAACCCCCGTCAAGGCGACCAACAAGCGTAACTGGCGCTCACGCAGTGTCTCGCCGGGAAGGCTGGTCGCTGTCACCTACAAGACGATAGAGTAAGGACCATCTTCTGACTCCGTCATGTATGTCGCTGCTCCGTTGTGGGTACGGGAACCCGGAGAATATAGGAACATGGACGACTCCTCACGCTGAAGTTGGTCCTCATGTACCGTAGATGAGACGGTGGAGCCTGCTGTGTCTGCTGTAGCATATGCCCCAGGGAAGTCTCTCAGAACTACTACTCTCAAGAATGCCTCAACCTTTAAAAGACTAGCCCGTCGACTCTACTCATGCACTGCGACTGCTGTCGTACTGGTGTGAGTCTCGTGTGGGGCATCCCGATCTGCACAATACTCCTTTGCCACTGCCAGGCTGCCATCGGTCGGAGTCGCGAGTGGCACCGTCCAAGCACGCGGCACCTGCACTCCTCCTGATGCAACCTGGTGCTATAGAACGTCTGGCTCCTGCCCCGGCGTAGATGTCAAACTCGATGACATACATGTCTCAAGTCCTGCAACCTCCGCCGGACTGGTGTGAGCCTACTGCACACAATCTCCCAAACGTCCGGTAGACGTATCCCGATCCATACGGGAGTCCTCTGCCACCGCTGGGCCTCCACCGGTCGGAGCCGCGAGTGGCAACGCCCAAGGACGCCGTGTCTGCGCTCCTCCTGATGTAACGCACTGTTGCGAGAGATCTGGATCCAGCCCGGACGTGGAAGTCGAGATCGATGACACGGAAGTCTCCACCATGAACGCCATGTCGAGATCGGACTCCACGCCATGTGCAGACACCGTATCATCTGAGTCTGCCTGAGCTGACGCTCGGGCACCACGGTCCGGCGTGAGTGCGGATCTTGTCGCTACGGTCACATGAGGCAGTGCGCGGTGACCACACTCCTCGACAGGTACAGCAACGGAGGTCGAGGAGGTGGAGGATGTATCAAAACCGGTGCAAGCACAGCGTGCAGAGCGCTGACGCCGATGTCGCGGGGTCACTCGACTGGAACGACTACATGAAGACATGTCATCGCGAGGTGGCATCATGGTTCCAGCAACGTGGAGGATCGAAAGGATGGTGGCAGCCTGTGACTCGCTGGCAGGTGGAGCTCAAGGTACACCATTGAATGAGGAAGGAGGAGAGGATGGAGGAGATGTGATCAAAGAGGCCGTCGAAAAACGAGTAGCAGAAACACGCTCAGTGACGACGAGGTCACAAAGCCGTTGCACCGTCTGCCGCAAGCAGAGGATCTCGGTGAATATGTTCGCCAGAGGTCCAGCTAGGGGATCTACCAACGCCGGCAGATCCGTATGCTGTGGAGGACGCAGGCTCAGACGAGGCTGTAGCCAAAGTGGATGCCAGCCGGGAGGGCACGTCCAACAGAATCGCCAACCATGACGTCCATCACCACAGTAGTAACAGGCGGACGCGTAGGGCGTCTGGTCAGATGTCCGCGCACTCATCTCGTGCACTGGATGATGGATAGGTACCCAGGGCACCTACTCCCGGTGGTCAACACCAAGCCACGGGAGAGAATGAGGCCAGTAGGTACTGTCACTCCTGGAGGTCAGGACGTCCGGGTCAGTAAACGTGACCAGACGGGACGAGTTGCGCTACCACAGCACGCCCGGAGACTAGAGTCCGACTAACTGCGGCCACTAATGATGTTGCTACTAATAGAGCAAAGATTGCTCCAAGAGGAGAAGGGGTGGCGGCTGTAGGTGTGGCTGCTGCTCGAAGCCGTAGACAACCCAGCCCTCAGAGATGGAAAGACTCGAAACTGCCGTCGATCACACGGAGTGAAGTGCGCGCACCAATCCACGGACCCCAGGAAGACGCCGGTCTAGGACGCGTCTCGAAAAAGAAGTCGCTGCCGACGACAATGCGCTGTCGGCTGAAAAGGCGAAACTGCAAGCGCTGGCACAGCCACCGCACTATGTAGTCGTCGACACTCCACCGCCACCGCCGTTGTTGCTACGGAAGCTGTTATCCTTGCTATTTTGGCTACAAATACAAGTGTTGCAGCCGTTGCTGGACAGGTTGCGGCTGCGGTTTTCAGCGGCAAGGATTAAAAGATTTTTTTTGTTATTCTCTGTGCTCGCCCTCAGTCCTCGCTCCTCTCTTATATTTTCCTTTTTTTCCCGTTTGCCCTCACCCTCCACCCCCTTTTTTTCTAGTTCTTCCCTCTCTGTGCTCGCCTTAAGCCCTCGCCTTCTTTTTGTTTTTTTTTGTTTCTTTTTCCACTTGCTTTCAGGCGTACCCCTTTTCGTATTTTTGTTACTCACCCCCCCCCCTTTTCTCGATTGCCCCTAAGGTGGGCGAAGGGAGAAAATGAGGAGGGGGGGTGTCCGGCTTGTCTGGCCTTCCCTCCCGTGCACGCTCGCTCGCTCGCTGAGC
>SZWC01008216.1:81809-106436 GCA_023375785.1 Penium margaritaceum
GCGTGTGTGTGTGTGTGTGTGTGTGTGTGTGTATGTGTGTGTGTGTGTGTGTGTGTGGACAGAGTAATGAGGTCACTTACATGTCTTATATCCAATTAAGAACACTCCTACATGACCCACTGATGAACAACCCAGATACACATGAGGGTCAGTTTGATGAATGCCGAACCAGCATGTCAATGAGGGGTGTCATGAGCGTGCAATAGACCAACTACATGCATAACTGGTACTAAGAGCTTTGATAAGAAGTACTGCACGTAGTTGATGAGTATCGACTGAGACAAATTGAAGTTCTTCGACAACAATGCGCTTGCGTACAAAGTGATGTTCAATGTTGTTGTGCTTTATGTGAGCAGATGGGTGTCGTCTTGCTTAGCGATTGCTTTTGCTCTGGTTTTTGTAGCACATAGTGATGCATCGCATGGGAACTTGCAATTGTTGCAGCAAACAAGAAAACCACAAACTCTCACATGTACCTGCGCCGATTGCCACTTACTCGGCCTCACTCGAGCTCCACGCAAAGCACTTCTGTTTACTTCCATATAAAAATAGTTGTTCCACCAATGAGAAAGATGCATCATGTGCCTATTCTTGTAGCCATCAATCACCACGAGGGCCAAGCGCGATAGCACACTCCTATACTCACTGTAAGGAGGGCATAGGGGGCAACTTGCAGAGCCAGGTGGGCCTCAAGGTGTCTAGATTAGGTTGTTGAGAGATCTAAGGCAAGACGTTGACCGAGAAGGCGAAATCTGTTGGAGTGCTGGTTGTAAGGTACATGAGGGATTCGATCACGCTAAGACAGTTGGTGAAATTGAATGTCACCCTCAGTTGTGTTGAATCAGAAGGTGCTAACCTGTTGGGGTCTTTGAAGAAGGCGTAGTAGGGATGTCGGCGACCAAGGTGGTGAAGCGCTCTCCAAGATTTCAATTATAAGCAGCCTCCTGCACATGCAGAGTGTGATGCTGGCAATCATGTTATAGCTCCACCCCCAGATTGACTTCAGCTATGTCGAATTCCTCCATCTTGTACGCGGATAGGAGGTCCTTGACTAACTAGATGACTGCGGGGTTGGCAGAGGCAATAAGTAAGACTGTGTGGTCGACTGTTGGGGGAGAGAGCGTAGCCTCTTCCCACACGTGTATGGATGAGGGGCAACAACAGGGACCTGAGACTTTGCTCATGACAATGAGACTTCGACAGGCGAAGAGGCCTCTGACATAGGAGTAGGAGGTGAGCCAAGATGAGTTTGTGCTAGGCCACTGATGGATATAGATGCCGACTCTGGAGACAGAGTTGCAGAAGGTGCTGAGACTGGAGACAACTCTAGGGAGGAAGCGTTTGGAGTGTTGGAAAGGGAGGACAGAATAGGAGAATCACTGTCAGTGGACAAGACTAGTGACGATTGTGAAGAGGGTAGAGAGCCAATAGTGGGATCTGTGGCAGAGGAGGGAGGAGACGAGCATCAGAGACTGGAGGCTGAAACAGGCCCACCCCCCTCACAAGTCATCAGAGCAAGGAACGAGAGGATGGTGGGGCAACTCAAGGCAAGTTGTGCCGAAAGATGCCCTAAAAGAACAGCACGGCGTGGGACTCAATGACACGTGACAAGTCAGCGTCCTAGAACCGCCAAGCTTTGGACATGGCATAAACACCAAGGAAGGTACAGAGGCAAGCATGGTGCCTAAGCTTGCCCTCACGAAGGTCCTCAATGAGCCATATGGTAGCCACACAGCTGCGGACATGAGAGTGATGCAAGCTAGCTTGTTGAATAAACCAACACTGAAAAGGGGTAAAGTGACAAGGAAGGGGAATGTGAAGAATATGGTCCTAGTCACAGATCATGTAAGACATAGCCTCAAGGGAGAAGGGAGGAGGCAGGTCACAGGCAATGAGGAGGGTGCAAAAACCATGAGCAAGGGTGCGATTGTAGCACTCTGAGACACCGTTCTACTGAGATGTGCAAGAAGTAGAGGGCTCCATACACACTCCAACAAACGAGCTGTTAGTCCCATGAACTCACTACCATGATCATTGAAAAATGTATGGAGACAACAAATGCAGTCAAGTTTAGCCCAGGGAGGCTAGGACTCAAGGATGGGACAAACGTCCATCTTTTGCCGAAGCAAAAAGACCCAGTGCATGCATGAAGTGGAGAGTGGTTGCATCCTGGCCTTTGACGGGCTGATGACGAAGCAAGTTGTGCTTTACGGTAGTATGAATGTGACGTGTGCGGCGATGCAGGATGTGCGCATACACCGCAAAAAGGGAGTGAGTAACATGAACAAGTGCAACCATGGCTGAGGAGGGCACAAAGGAGAGCACGCTAAACAACGATCGCGGCACACGCTAAACAGCGTGTGCCGTGAAGCACGATGCGGCCAATGGCACGTTACAAAAAAAGAGAAATACCGCAGCTGGAGGAGAAGTCCATGTCCTTGTCATTGACAGTTGTAATACAGAGCAAACTCAGCTAATGAGAGAGCACAAACAGAACGTCTAGAAGAAAGAGCTCCTGCCCCAAAACTAGCAATTCGGACAAACGCCCTGAACTGGAAGTTGCTGACCAGGGCCTGTGCACACAAAGCGGACAGCACCGACAGGGCCCAGGGAGACAAACGACAAGCGAGAGGATATCATGTGGTGGATGGCTCTAGAGTCGAGTGTCTAGAAGTCACCCGACACACGAATAGAATCAAGGACATGACTGACTAAAATGATACATAATCATTGATGGACGATAGCAATCCAAAGTGACACAACATTTGGCGATCTTTGTAGATGTGAGGTACTCTAGATGTAAAAGGCACCCATTCTAGCTACCGTGTGGCAGTCTTGCCATGTGAGCGGAAATCAACGACTCCCCCCCCCCCCACCTCTTGAATGTGTATGGAGTCTATTTTCAAGTGTATTCTAATGAAAACAGAGTTCGTTAACAGTTGTACAATCCATTTCGTCTCTACGACACTTCACTCATGAATATCCATTCCCTTACTTCCGATGATAGCCGCCCGACAGAAAATCGGATAGAACAACAAAGTAAAACTTTGTAATTGCATCCGTCGGAGCCCGTCTCTCATGACCCGTGTGACTAAGTTATAAAAACAGAATTGAACAGTGTATCCGTCAGTCAACATGGAGAGAAATGAAATGCCACTGCCACCTTTGCCATCTCTTGTCTATCATCACAGAAGTTCATGGCATGGTTCTTTCGATGAATGAATTAAGTTGAATCGTCACAATTTGTCCTCGATGAGTAAGAAACTGCCGGCTGTTCTATTATTGTTGATGGAGCTCACATTCGCAACATCAATTTAAGAGAAAACAGTCCCTGTGCTAGCTTGACTATGAAGACTCTCATATCCTGAGTGAGTATCGTGACGACATTTTTCGCAGGGGATAACGGGGAAAACGAGTCTGATGTGCAAATTCTAAAAACTAAGAATGTCAATAGCTTTCCCTTGAGACACATTGAAGAAAATTATGTCTCTACATACATATTAACCTTTAGTAAAATATAGTATTGAGATTAACAAGTCTGTCTTTGTGCACAAAACATGCCATTTCTCCACGCATACCACAAAGTGTCTAAAAGCTCGTGACTAAACCTCATAAAAATACAACTTTCCAAAAAATTCCCAATGATTGAAAGTAAGTTCAAATGATTGTATGTTTCCAAGGGTTATGAGAAACTTCTATCACATAATATGGAACGAACCTAGCATCTCAAAGTTCATAAACTTCTGTAAAAACATAAACAAGATTGCATGCCATATCACACAAACATGCAAGTAAAGTTTAATTTTATTTCATGATAAGTATTTCTTCTTTCCTGTAAGATTTAATACATAATTGTACACACATTTTGTGGTTTAATTTTCTGATCAAGGAAGGTCTAGTACCCTTCACATTGTGAAACTTATGAATCCGGTATGTCATAGTCAACCTTCTAGTACATTTCTTTGAATTTTCTTTGTAACTTCCTCTTCTGATGTACACCATTGCAACCGTGTATTTCCCAGGGGAGATTGGTCATAAATGCAGCCAGTAGCGAGGGTAGGTTACATGTCTACGGTCCCAACCCTGCTTTATGAGCTGCCATTACCGCCGGAACTCGCCCACATCAGGCCACACGATGTCCACAGTCTAACCATTATGTGTACGTAAACTTGTTGGGGTCTGTCCCCAACACATTGTTCCGGTGCAAGTTGCCGATGTGGAATTAGAAGCACATAAACAGGAGTAAAAAAGTGAAGGAAAAAAAAGTACAGAAACATGCTGAACTAACCAGCCATTGCGGTTTGAAATTTCATTTCATAGTGTTTTGCAACACTCAAAATAGAGTGATTTGTCCACGGTGATAACAAATTTCAGTGTCATTTTGACGATGCACGCCGTAGTCGGGGATAATGAATGAAATTTTTTCGATCTGAAAATGATGTGGTTAAAAAAACTCCACATACCTACTGTGTACCCCCCCTCCCAACTGCACAATTATTGGTCTGTAATGTAACAGTTGCAAAGAACATTACCATCTACTCAGTTTTGTTTGTCCGTTTCCAGACGAAACCGCCGGTCATTGTCTTCAACATCCCAGATGGAATTACCACCTGTCGGCAACCTCCCCGGATGTCGGCCAATGACGGACGGGACCGTTCACCAAATGCACTTCCGACGCTCATGAGCGTGTGGATACATAATTTAATTAATGAAATAAAATGGATGTCCCATCATAGTTGTGCGGTACGTGGACATGGCTCTCTGATTACACGAGCCACTGGCATGGAAGACAAAGATTCTGACTAGTGGATATGGGGTCATTAAAGAGCGGTCTCTGGATATCCACAGCATTCTCTGTCGAGAATGCTGTGGATGTATGGTCACTTCCCCGATGTTCAAATTATCTGCTCCAGAAGTAGAACACTTTTTGATCGACGATTTGAGAGCAGTTGCGAGAACCATCGATGTAATTCCACTACTCTCTTACAATAGTTGGTTGGTCTTCAGATTGGACCACCGATTGAACAACGTGCGATGCAAAAGCGTGACCTTGAGATCTTCTCTTCTTGTTGTTGTTGACCCCAACAGTGGTGAAGTGCAACTATGAACTGGTCGGCCACATCTGAACCATCGGTCCTTTGGACAGTTTGCATGATCAAACGGTTCTAAGAGTGCCGGTTAAATTTTGGGTTCACTCGAGAATTATTTATTTCTTTGATTCAGCTCCACCTCCCACTCACACTCATTCTGAAGCTCCTCCATAGCCGCAATGAGTTGTTGGAGTAGATGGTTATTGGGGCTCTTGAGTTCCGAAAGTTTCCGGTATAGGTCTTCACTTATTCAATCATATTGGCCGATGCCTCCAATCGCGCCAGGTGTCGTCTCGATAGGCAATAGTGAAGGCGAAGGGGTCACCGAGCCCGAGGGTTCCACCACTGGACTGGCCGTCAGAGTCGACACAATTGCAGCCTTTGTAACGAAGCCTACTACTGCTATGTTTTTGTGGAGAGTGTAGTGGACCACATGCTACTGACCCTCCATCGTCGAAGTCTTTTCCGGTTACCATTGCTTGTCGTCGGGCGTGCTTGCTCTCTTCACATTCATTGTCACAAAGTCTGTAATCAGCTGGATGGCATAAATGTGCTGAAGACTTGTGTGAGGTTGTTGCTTTGTAGCAAATGCATCGGTTGTCCTTCCAGTGCCGCTGCGCTATGAAGCCAAGTGTTACGCCGAGTGGAATATGGACGGTTCACAAGGACTATGTGCGGAGTAAAAGATGTTTTGTGAAATTGATTCAATAATTTTGAACTAGCAATAATTTTGCTTCAATGAAAAGTGTCGAAACTGTTCAGCGCATATAGACAAAAGCAGAAAATGAGGCATACTTGGAGCGAGCGAAGCGGGCAATGCCGCATCGTGAGAGGTCACTTCAAGAAACTCCAGCAATAAGTAGGAGGTTTTGAGAATATCAAGATGTGGTTATATAAAATTCTTCTGTCATCAAGAAGTTGATTGAAAATAATCGAAACATCATTAAAAATCGTGATAGTTCTGTGAACCTTTTTGGAAAGTGGTTGGAATTGTAAAAACGCTTTGCCATGTAACACTGGAGGTTGGGGCAGGTGGCCAAAGGGCCCCTTGGCCAATCAGCATAGAACTCCTAAGGTTGGCACACAGTTGGCCACAACTATAATGACATAAATGCTCACGCACGAAGTTTAGGAACTCCTGTACGTCAGCAATGCAACATGAATCCCTGTCCCCCACAAGGTTATGACTCGTGATAGAGATACTCTTAGTTGTAAGGGTTAGTGGGTGCTACTCCTACATGATCAACACAATGTGATTTCTGTGGATACATATATTGATGTGACATTGTTACGTCGCTAGCATACAGAACATTTTTGACGTGAAATTATTTTATGGCCCACCACGTGACAACCTCTGGATTGCTCTGTTGTATTTTCACGAGCAGTCTGAAGCATTTCTCCAACCTCTGGTGTTTTGCTTCACAAGGTTTTGAAAGATTCAAACAATTTTCAAAAGTCTCGACAAAACCATCACAAAGAACTGCAAAATTTTGATACTCTTTGTTTGACTTCTCAATTGCACTCAACACTTTTTAAGTGCACACTTGATACCTTGATATTGACGAACCCCCGACTTCTCTACAGAGTTGCTTAAAGCAGCCTATTACAATGCACCTTCACACATAACACTCGACTTCAGCACCCAAAATCCTAAGTATGCCTCATTCTGAATGTGAAGGGCCATGGTCTTACCACCAACATTAACACCGTGTTTTCCATTCAGCTTCCAGCAGTCGGAAAGTTGTTTTTTTCATGTGTAGACGCTCCTTGTGCATGTTCTATGCATTGCTTCTAGTCTCTTGGTGAGTCACGATTTGAGTACCCAGATACATCTTTTGATGGTCTGAGGAGACATGCTTTACATGGCTTCTTCCTCGTGGGTGGTTGTTATCCCTGCTCGCTCATTGGGGCTTGGCATGGGTGACGGGACCTCATGAGTTAGCTGCTAGCACCTTCATCTATGCCTCATACGATCTCATTTGTGATTCCTCCCCACTATTAACTCATTCCATACTTGGCCGGGTTTGGCGCTAGGTGTCTGCCCCTCACACCGAGAGCTTATGTCACCGAGAGCTCATGGACCTACATGCGTTAAACGATTTCTAACTTCAAGTTGGTTTATGTAGCGTGGCAGTGCCACGCCGACCGGTCGAAGGAACCATGTGGCTCGAGCGGGATCACATGGGACTGTGGGCGTGATGGGATGGCTTGAGGGTCGGAGACCCTCAAGCAACACTGTTTGGGCCTAGTCGGCCGAGGATTCCGTCCAATCTGTTACAATTTAAGTTCACCAACCTGTCAAGATTTCATAAACAACCATCCAATGTGAGTTGGAGCACTCTACGCACGCTAGAGCAAAATACGAGGATTTTTTTTTTCCTTGGGCGGCTCGTCAGCTCCTCTCCATGCTACACGTGTGCAGAGGAGCCATTTAGAAGAGGCAAATAAATGATTTTGAGACTGTGATTTCATCGCAAGGTTGAACTCTTTTGCTTTCTGGATTTTTCATTCTTTGGTAGGATGTTGTAGTATATTTCCTTGTCATCAACCACATTTTTTTTCCTTTCACACCACGTCAATACAACATGCCATCTGGCGCAGGTACCTTTCAACTGTGCGGTGAAAAAATAGGTCATAACGCAATTGAACCTCACAGTGGTGGTTTCACTTCATTTCGTCTCAATGACAGGGCTTCACTTAGTAAAGTCTCAAAACAAGGGGCTCGGCTTATATTGAGCCCTCACAACAGTCCCGACCATTGGGGGGTGTTTTGTGTCAGTCTCCATGAACTCTGTGCTTCACATCCCTCACTTGCACACACTTAACCGTGGTAAGTGACCATTCTCCCGGGCTCAATTTCACCCTCCACCTTTCCAGGTGCTTACGGGCATTTTCTCCATAGCCAGCTCTTTCGAGCCATTTTCTTGGTGACCTTGTCTTTGTTGTTTCTTAGCTTCATGGTGCGTGTGTGTAATTTCTAGGAAACTTCCAAGCCAGACACACATCCTGCACGTGAGTGCTAGAGAGCATCGGACGCCATGGATATGGTCAGATTGACTTGTAAAGTTAGGTCACAAGACAAAAGAGAGAAGTTGGGAGGGGGAGAGCGATTATAAGCCCGGCGAGTGCACGCCAACACCGAGCACACGCTTGAGTGGACGTGCACCGCCACCCGGGGTTAAGCCCGCCCACTCGGAACTAACCGAGGGTGGCTTCTCACCAGTGTACAGCATACACCTGACACGGTGCTCCCCTAAGGATTAGCTCCAGGGAAAATCATGCAGCTCTCCCAAACACCCAGAGGCAAGTCACAATGACGCAGAGATTGGCAGTCAAAATGTACGAAGCCTAGCATCAACGACATCAGAGCAAGATAGTAAAATGACGGCCACCCATGTGCCAGATGACACTCTTGGGTAGATCGTCGGTTGCTTAATGAAGCCAGAACCAGCACCTAGGACATGCTCGTGTAATGTCTCCCCAGGTAAGGCCATGGTCACTCAATTTGTACATGTGTGTGTGCCATCAAGAGTGAGACAAGAGGGCATAGAGATGTGAGTGGCGAACAAGACTTCAACACTCCCCCATGACCCGTATGCAAACAACCCACACACACTGGAGCACGGCACACACAGAAATGTGAGAGCAGGAAACACAGAGATGAAGGAAAACATCAAACACCTTGTGGGATGGGAACCAATACAGTTAGTACTTTGAAATGCGGCGGAATCCTGCACGCAACCATCTATGAAGACAGCCGTGGCTGCTAGTGGTGTAGGAGGTGACCGGGTCACTGTCCATGTCCCGTAAGAAAGCTTCTCAAAGAAGTGAGCATGACATGACTAAGCCTGGCTCATGGGGACAGATGAAACCAACAGCATGGACAGCACACTTGAAAACGTTTTGGCTGAGAGCCTTGCTAAGAAAGTTAGCTCTTTGAGACCGTGTGTCCATCCAAGAATCTCGGATAATGCCAGCAACAATGCACTTGCGAAAAACGTGATGCTCTACGCTGATGTGGTTGGTGCATGAATGGTGCACGTCGCTATTTTTTGCAATGACCTTTGTGCTTTGATTGTCACAGCGTAGGGTGATGCAGTGAATGGGGACATGCAACTACCGCAACAGACAAAAAAAAGACAGACAACTTCACACGTACCTGTGCCAAGAGCCACATACTTAGCCTCAGCGGTGCTGTGGGTAACATGCCCTTGTTTTCCACTTTTGCACGAAACTGCTGTCCCACCAACCATGAAAATGTATCCTGTTCTACTTCATGCATCGGAGTCATGCACCCAATCATTGTTAGTGAAACCATTGACAAGTACTGAAGTCTGTGTATGAAAGCACAACCCGGTGAGAGGTATGGAGTGCATACCGCACTACCCGCAACGCCGTCTCAAGATGACACTCTAGAGGACAGTGGGAGACTTGTGAGAAAAGTTCGGAGCAAATGCAACATTAGCACGAGAGGTGGTAGCAAGATACATAAGGGAGCCAATGACTATGAGATGGTCTGTCACGTCCACCATCTCCCCCAGCTTTGATGGCTCCAAGGACTTCAGCGGTGATTGACCGACTGAGGTCATGGGTGTAGAAGCTGTGGGAACAGAGGTGAGGAGTAGTCCAAACCGCTCCTTCAGCCTGCGGACGTATGCAACTTGGTGGACGTGCAAGGTGCGACGTGAGCGGTCACGATTTTGCTCCATGCCCAGGAAGACACGAGCTGGACCAAGGTCCTACATCTTTTACGCTGACTGTAAAAGAGACTTTGCAGCTTTGAAAGATGCGACATCTGGAGAAGTAATCATGAGATCGTCCACATAGACAAGGATGGCAACAAGTGGCTTGGTAAGAGCACTGAGGAACATAGCAGGATGTATAGTGCTTCTCCCAAAGCCTCCCTTTTTTGGAATCGTCATAATCTCTTGGTTCGAGCAACATGGGCACTGCTTAAGGCCATAAAGGGCCTTGCAGAAATGCCACATTTGATTTGTGCCATCGGAAAATCCAGGTGGTTACATCATGTAGATTTCCTTGTCAAGTTTTCTATGAAGAAAGGTATTGTTGACATCCAACTGTTCATGTTCCCAGTCATGCTCGGCCACTAGACTAAGCAGTGCTCTGGCAGTGGTGTAGCGGCCCACCATGAGGCATCGAAGTCAACTCTAGGGAATTGAGAGAAGCCCTATGCCGTGAGGCATGCCTTGTACCGTTCCACGGTGTTCTCAGGGTTTAGCTTGCGCCGATACATCCATATAGAAACTACTGCTTTGCGGTCCGGTGGGAGGTCGACCAGTTTGTAAACACCATGCTCAGACAGAGTGTCCAGTCCGGCTTTCATTTCCTGCTCCCACAGAGGGGAGTCGATCACGGTGTGGGCAGCCTGCACAGTCAGAGGTTTAGGTGGTAGAGAAGAGAGACAAGTAGTAGTAAAGCACGAGGAAACATACCCAGTCACAGACAAAGCAAGGACTGGCCGAAACCTCTGCTCAATGAGGGAGTAGCCAAGGGCAGTACTGGGATGCACCAAAGATGTAGCAGCGGGCAAGGAGGTGGTCACGAGGCCAAGAGCACGAAGGTCAGGGTCACCAGAGACAACATGATGGGAATGAGATGGAAGTGCCTGGAGACGGCCACGCGCGTATCGGGTGAGATAGGAGGTACACAGGAGATACGTGGATCACAGGTAGGAAGGGGCACACGAGCTACAGAGGGCACAAGAGGCGATGACACAGAAGGAGAGTCAGGGTGTAGAGGCATAGAGGGAGGAGGTGAAGTAGAGGTAGTAGAGGGCTTAGAGAGAGCCGGCGGCACAGAGGGAGAGGACGGCCCAGAGGGAGCACAAGGCTCAGAGAATGTAGAGGAATAATAAGAGATGAAGGGCTCAAGGATGCAGAGGGCTTAGAGGACGCAGAGGGCTCAGAGAGGACAGAAAACTCGGAGGAGGCAGAGGAATCTGATGGACGCACCGAGGGGAGAACAGAGGACAGAGAGGGAGGAGTGTCGTCCCCAACCCGAGAAGGCGGAGAGAGGGACATGACCAAGAAGCGAGGGACGTCATGCTCAAACAAGTGCTAAAAAAAGAGAGCATTGTGTGATTCAAGAACCCAACATAAAACCAAATCCAAGAAGCGCCACGCCTTGGAGAAGGGCGAGACGCCAAGAAAGACACACAGACGACCACGGGGGGAGAGCTCACCATCCAGGTGGTGAGCAGGAAGCCACACGGAGTCGAGGGACCCCCACGCACGAGCAAGATGAAGATCAGCACGACGACATGTCCGACGTTCAAAAGGCATGACGGCGTGAGGGAGGGGACCGTGAGGAACGCAATTCCAAACTCACGTCATGTAGGACATGGCCTCAAAGGCGAAGAGTGGGAACTGCCCAAAGGCGAAGAGCAGGGAGCGCACCACGTCGGTGAGGGTGTGGTTCCAACGCTCAGACACGCCATTTTATTGAGGGATATAGGGAGCAGAGGACTCAAGGCGAACACTATGCGACTCAAGGAAGCAAGAGGTGGGGCCAAGGAACTCACCACCTTGGTCATTGAGGAAGACACGCAGGGGACAAAGACAGGCGCGTTGAGCCTGGTTTCAGGTTTCAAGGACATCAATGACGTCACCTTTATGGAAAAGAGTAAAGATCCACCGGTAACGGGAGAAGTCATCTGTCAAGAAAACACATAGCGACCAAGGCCACAAAGAAAGTCATGAGGCAAAGGACCCGTGATATGAGCATGAACGAGGTCCATGGAGTGAGAGGTGGTGGAATCAGCAACCGTGAAGGGAGAACGATGCATTTTGCTATTGGTGTAATCAAGGCAAGCAAAGGAGTACGGAGACACAAACGTGATAGCATCAAGACCAACAGCAAGGCAAAGGCGGAGGAGAGGCTGAATGGCCACAGTGTGGATGTAGCAGATGTGACGGTGTAAGAGGTCTGCATGTGTAGGAGACAAGGAGGGTGCGACGTGAACAAGAGGAGAGGCAACGGAAGAGGGAGGCACCGTGAGGGGAACACGGAACAGACAGTCACAACGCAGGCCACAGAGGACAAGGCGACCAGAGGAGCGAAGCGCAACAGTGGCAATGCTATGGCTGGACGAGAAGTCCATGCCCTGGTTATCAAGGGTAATCAGGGAGAGAAGACCAACCTCAACGGTAGGCACATACAACATGTCAAGGAGATACATGATCCCATGTGGACCAACAAAGTGAACACCGTCAACACCTTGAACAGGGATGGGTTGGCCAGAGCCGGTGCGCATAGACTGAACAGAACCGACCGGGCCGAGGGAAACAAAGGACGGATAGGAGGACATGTGGTGAGTGGCCCCTTAGTCAATGATCCATAGGCCAGGGGACGTAATGGTGGAGGGAAGAACAAGGCAGACAGCGACAGTCCCCGGGAGGGAGTCGGGAGAAATGCAACCGAGATGAGTGGGGAAAGTATGAGACTGCCAATCCTCAATCCACGAATGGTCATCAGGCAAGGCCCCCTATACATCACCTGAAGGAGCACCACGAAGGTTGGCATCAGACTCACAGACAGACACACGGGACCAGCCACTCACACTCTCACCTTCCTGAGAGCGAAGGTGGAGAAGTTCCACAAGGCAGCGTTCAAGCGTGTGCTCCTCATCGCAACGGTCAGAGGAGCGATCGAACTAGCGGTCAGAGAAGTGGCCGTTTTTGCAGGGCCAGGTTGGCACTAAGTAGTGAGAGGAAGGAGGACCAAAATAGGGCGGTCCGGAGGCAGGCGAGATCCAGTCCCACGGACTGGGATGAGGTGCCGTTCTTTGGAGAGGAGCAAGAGTGGTGGTGAGGGTGGAGGCAGAGGAAGAGAAAGAGGAGGAGGCAACAATCACTGTTGCTGCAGCAGATGAGGAGGCAACGCCCATACGGACCCAATGGACGCGCATGGACGATGCCGGCCAAGCATCATCACAAGGGGCCATGCACTTTGGAGCAAAGTGACCAGTGGCGCCATAGTTCCAACTCGTGACTTCTGCAGGGGATGCATTTCCGGAGGAGGCTCTGCCACCACAGCCACCCCCACGACCCTTGCCACCACTGCCACCCCCACGGCCAAATCCACCACCTCTGCCACAGGAAGGAGCGTGGGTGGTGTGAGCAGCTGCGGTAGAAGGAGAAGGAGGGATGGAGGCGGCAGCTGCAAGAGAGGAGGAGGAGGAAGTGGTCACCGCAGTGAGAGCTGCAAGATGCATGCGCTTGTTCTACAAGTTGCTCCACCAATCGATGAGCCAAGCGGTAGTGAACTCATAGAGTGGCCCGATCCCTGGAGGAGAATTAGCAGGGACTGGGGCAGCAGCAAGACGCTCAAGCTTAGCGTAAGAGACATGCAGGTAGAGGTCACAAAGCTCGGGGACGAGGCCAGCAACAATGGTTAAGCAAGCAGAGAGGGCTTCTGATACTCCTTTGCCCAGGTCACGGAAGAAGCACAGACTCCGTTCCTAGTACTCATCGGTAATCTCATCCACTCGCATGTAAAGTGTGTTGAACTGCACAATGAGAGAACCATGGCAGCATTTCATGTCACAATCTTGTGGTGACGAATGAGTACGTAGGCACCGACAGGGTCAACAGGGGTGCCACAGGTCAGGTCGGCATTGTACGTACCAATGTAGTTGGGGAGACCCTTGGGCTCGGCATTGATGAGAGCAGGAATAACGTGGGCCGCCTCAGTAGGCTGAGGGAAAAATGGCGGCTTGGCTGGAGAGTAGTACTTCCACAGAAGCTCACCCTCTGCCTAGGCGCTGAATCGGGTTTCCCAAAAGGAGAAGGTCAACATAAAATTGAACTGAGGTGGTGGAGTCTCAAAGTCCTTCTGCATGGTGGGTAGGAGGACACAAGCGAGGGTAGCTACTAAGAGGACAGGTGAATAGGAGTTGGGATCGCCGCTAGGAGGAATAGTGGAATCGGTAGAGGCAGTCTCCTCAGCAGAAAGAACAATAGTAATGGCCGGGATGGCGCGCAAGCACTCAATGACTAGGTTTGCCACAATGGTGGCAAATTCATGCTCTGGTTCTAGTTCCTATTGCAGCTCTTCTTCTACTTTATGGTGAGCTCCTTGTGCCTCGCTAAGGGCAGCTTGCAATGCCTCTTTGGTTTCTTCTGGGCCCGGTATGATGAGGAAATGAGATGGAGTGAGGAGAATGGGGTACAGAGGAGAGAAGGATGATCACCAGACTAGTGGCGGGGAAGCAATGCAAAGAGGGATGGCACCACTGTAGCTGTAGAGAAGAACAGCACAGCCACCCATGCAGCAATGGCATCCGTCAGGCAGAGGAAACCAGTGACAGTGGCGCCTACAACTGCTACTGCTGCTGACGCAACAAGCACACCTGTGGTGGCGTTTTGCGTGAGATCACGAGGTGCACCTGTCGGGGCAAGAACAGCTACTGTCATAGATGCATGAATGAACCGACAGCGCTTGCAGTAGCGTCTGCTATAGAGGATGCCGATGTGGCGATAGCAGCCGCGGCTGTTGTAACCTGCTTGGCGATGTTGGTGGTGGCGGTAACAAGAAGGGTGAGAGACACTACTGTGTTTTCGTAGGCATCAGCCGCTCTTTCGACAACGGTCTGTGTTGGTGCCCTGCTGGCACGTGCAGTGGTCGAGAAGGTGAAGGCCGCACCTGCTGCGGCATCGAGGACAGCGCCAGCCAAGTTGATGGCGTCGGTGTGGATGGAGAGAACCGGGATCACACCAGGCACCTGCTGCCCGTGCTGTGGTTGGACCGGTAGTGTCAACTGCAGTTACGACTGAGGGAGGGATAAGGTCCGGGGTAGGGATGGAGGTAGGGATCCTCTCGGGAGGTTGCATACCTGAGGGACAAGGAGGAGACGGTGGAAGATCGTCAGCAGTGTAGACTTGGCGGTCAATTTTATGTTCACCTACTTTGGCTAGTACAACGATGTCCTCACGCCAATAGGCGGTTTCCAGCATACAAAACCAGAGGGGTGTATCGGCGTCGTCATCAGGGCGTGAGGGTCCGTCCAATGGTGGTGAATCCAACGTGTCAGGCTGTCAGGGTGAAGTTGCAGCCGATGATGTCGCTGTTGAGTGGGAAGACAGGGGTTGTAGTCAAGCAGTCACTGTGGATTGCGCAGCCGTTGCAGGTAGACACAATGTGGAGAAGACGAGAGTTGCTGGGGGGCAGCCAGGGGCTACTAGGACAACCGAGAGCTGCAGGGCAGCCGAGGGCTGAGAAGCAGCAGGTAGCAAGGCAGTCAAGAGTTGTAGTGCTACATAGGAGAAGCAGTCGGGGGCAGCACAGTGCTGCGGGTCAAGACAGGTGTACTGCGGGAAGGCGAGAGCTGCGGGGCAGCAGAGAGCTGTGGGGCAGCCGAGCGTTGAAAGGTAATGCGCTGCGGGCAGTTGAGAGTTGTGATGTTGCGTCGTAGGGGCAGTGTGGAGCAGCGGAGTAGACGAGAGTTGTTGGGGCGTGGACCAGTCACGACGGTGAGTGTGCCATTACGTATGTTGAGTCACGGGTCCTCGATTCACGAGTAGGAAGGGGTTGCCCCTAATGCTCAGATACGAGTAGTTGCCAGGATAATTCCAAGCTAGACACACAGATCGTTCAAGCGAGTGCTAGGGAGCATTGGACGCCATGGATGTGGTAGGATTGACTTGCAAAGTTAGGTCACAAGACAGAATAGAGAAGTTGGGAGGGTGAGAGCGAGAGTAAGGACGGTGAGTGCACACCAACACCAAGTAGACGCTCGAGTCGACGTGCACCGCCACCTGGGGGTCGAGCCTGTCCACTCGGAATTAACCTGTTGCTTTGTGTGGCTTCCACCGTCACGAGCGATGACACGGTGATTATCTGTATACCCAGTACTGGTGGTATGGAGCGCCGTTACTGGAGAGCATGACGACGTGATCCATGATGCGGACGCAGTTGGCGCCAGGGCACCGACGAGTGGTGGCTCCATTCACTAGCAGCTGCAAGATAGCTGCCACGACATCCCAGGTGCTTGCCGGGGTGGTTTCTGGATTTTCTGCAAACGCAAGAGTTTTCTCGGTGGACTGGCTCTCGAGCCCGATTTTCATGTTTTGCATTGTTTGTCCACCGATCGATGCCGGACTTGTGCGTATGGCAGTTGTAGCGTCCGGCTCGAGATTCTGCATCTCTAGGCTCTAACGGTGGTGCGTTCGGATTCCTGTGCGCATGTTTATGGCCAAAATAGTGATTTTAGGCCAGTTTTAGGACGAACCAACACAGTGCGTGCATCACTTGCTGTGAGCCGCAGCAGGTATTTATGTTGTGATCTTGTCAGTTGTCATTTCTCTCTGTGATTGTATTCAGATTTGTACTTCTTGACACTCTGTATGTGCCCCTACCCAGACCCTTGCAGTTTTTGCCTCTGACTTGTGACCGTTGTCACACGCTGACCTAGCGCTTACGCCTAGTGTCACGACAAGGTTCCAAGAAGCTTCTCTTGGTATCAAAGCGAACGAGCCACAGCTCGCCGTGTTGTGCAGCAGAGACGTAGCAGCAGCAGCAGCAGTGAGTGGCAGCAGCGGCAGCCACCCATAGCAGCAGCAGCAGCAGATCCTGGAAGGACCCACCACGACGACGTTGCAGCGGAGCGGTGGAGGCAGCGGAGACAGTGGCGCCAGCCAACAGCAACAGCAGCCGCAACAACAGCAACAGTAGTAGCAGCAACGACGGGAGGCTCCTGCAACAGTAGCGGCTGTGGGCAGCAACCGTAGTAGTAGAAGCAGCAAGAGCAGCTGCAGCCGCAGCGGCGGAGGGCAGCAGCCACATAAGCGCCCAGAACAGTTGCTGCAGAGGCAAGCAGCTGTAGCAGCAGCGGTGGAGGGAAGCAACCTAAGCAGCAGCTGTAGTAGCAGCGGCGGCTGCGAGTAGCTGCATGTGTGTCGGCGGCGAGCAGCTGCAACAGTAGCGGCGGAGGGGGACAACAGCCACACCGGCAGCGAGAAGCTGCAGCAGCAGCAGTGGCGGTCAGCATCCGCAACAGCAACAGTGGCAGCAGGCAGGTACAGCAGCAGCGGCAGCCAACAGCCACAGCAGCAGCAGCGGCGCTGAGCAGCTGCAACAGTGGCGGCGAGGCACAACAACAGTAGCGGCGGCGACGGTGAGCAGTTGCAGCTGTGGCAGTGGCCGGCAGCATCCGCAGCTAGCGTGCAGCTGCAGCAGTAGTAGCTGACGGCAGCAGCAGTAGCAGCTGACGGCAGCTTACGGCAGCAGCCACAGCAGCAGTTGTAGCGCTGCTTCGTCGCGTGCGCTACAGGAGTGGCAATAGCAGCACGTGCAGGAGCAGGGACAGCAGCCGCGGGGCCAGGAGCAGCTGGCCCTCTCATCGTTGCAGCAACAGGAAGCTGCCATGTAGCTTCCTGCTGCGACGGCTCGCCCGCGAGGGTGAGGGGGCAGCCGTTAGGCTTGCCCGCGGGCAAGCTCGCCGAGCGAGCTCGCTCGACGAGCGAGCTCCTTGAGCGAGCTCGCTCGAGGATTTGAGCAAGACCAAACGAAAAAAAAAAACAAAAGGAGAAGGAAGGAGGGGGAGAGGACAAGGGGGGGTCCCAGAGTGGGCCACCCCAGGACAACCCCAAAAGGGGCACCCGAGGAGCTGGTACCTGGAAAAAAAAAGGAGTGAAAGAAAAAACGGGTGCACTCACGCGTTGNGAGCGAGCTCCTTGAGCGAGCTCGCTCGAGGATTTGAGCAAGACCAAACGAAAAAAAAAAACAAAAGGAGAAGGAAGGAGGGGGAGAGGACAAGGGGGGGTCCCAGAGTGGGCCACCCCAGGACAACCCCAAAAGGGGCACCCGAGGAGCTGGTACCTGGAAAAAAAAAGGAGTGAAAGAAAAAACGGGTGCACTCACGCGTTGGTGCACTAACTGGCCGTCGGCAAACGACGGCAACCGCAGCAGCAGCAACGGTCGCGTGAGACGCGGTAGTAGCAGCAGCGGCGAAGGTGGTCTGAGGCCACAGTCGTCGGCTGACGACGGCGACTGGAGCAGCAGCAGCAGTCGTAGCAACAGCAGCACCGAAGGCGACTTGAGGTGGCACGGTAGCCGCGCGATAGACGCGTAGCAGTCGGACACCAGCGTACCACCGGCGTGGTGGTGGCCGTCCTCGTGACGGCGTCACAGCAAATCTGAGACATTGTGCTTTGATCGCCCGGTTCCCCCGAGGGCCTTCTGCCAGCGGGAGCGAGTGTCTTCTACACTCACCCACGCCAGGCTCCTGAGATGAGCACACCGGTGTGGCAAGGGGTGCAACCGGCGCCTTGGCTGGCACCGACAGTGCAGGTGTGGCAGGCGCCACGAGCGCAGTGGCAGTTGCAGCCGTGGCACGCGCCCCAGGCGTCCAACGGCTTTGCCTGCTACTTTTGCGGCGACTGACACCATGGCTGGCGCCAGTGTCGCCAGCGCCCTGCTGGGTGGCGACCGCCCTGGTTACGGTCCCGCCCTACTCCACCATCGGACTCCGAAACATCAGCTCATACCGTCGCGCCCCTCAGTGGAGCTATAGTGGTGTTGTACGCCGAGCTCCAGGGTCTGAAGCGCATGGTGCAACAGCTCACAGACCATGTGGTCTCTGAGCGGGCTGTTGCCACCGTGCCGCTTCACACATCCCTATCTTCCTCCTCGCCATCCTCACCTCCATCAGTGTTATCACTTGACCATGCCACACCTCCCGATCTTAGCTCCACATCTGATGCCCTCCGCTCTGACCTGGAGTCAGTTGGAGTCATCCCGACCGTTGACCCCTCCGCTTCTATGGTAGTCCCTTCAGCTCGGCGTCGTCGCGCTCACACTCGGCACGCAAGGCAGCGGACGGCACATTTGGCGAGACGTGCCTAGGAGGCAACAGCAGTCGCAGTAGTGGTAGACGTCACCACGGAGATGACTCTCTCGTCCCCAGTCGTAGGGTTGGTGCGGCATCCCTTCGCAGCTTCTACCGATGCGTCGGTCGAGGGGGGGATGGAGTGTCCGCCGACGACCACCGGAGAGTGCAGGAGGGATACGACAGACGGTGCTTCACGATAGGATGCTCTCAGTGAGGACGAGACATCCGAGGAGTGGTCCGACGCGGAGTCGGAGACGGACGAGTGGTCCGACGCAGAGTTGGAGGCAGACGTAGAGATGGAGTGGAGATGGAGACTATAGTTGACGTAGCAGAGACCACAACCACAGATGCAGGTGTGGCAGTAGCAGTGGATGGGGCAGTAGTAGCAGTGGCGATGATAGCCGACACATGTGGAGCAGACGTCCATGTAGTGGGTGTGTCGGCAGCCATCGACGTCGTGACAGTAGCAGCAGTTGCAGTCATTGCTACTGACAGGACGCCAGCAATGGACGCTCTTGGTGGTGTAGACAGCACGATGATCGTCTCTCCTATAGCAGCTGGTACAGCCTGTATAGGGGTAGACGCTCCCTCAGCCACAGCATCTGCCATTGCAGATACACATGCGGAGGGGGTACCCGGAGAGGCAGGAGACGTCAAGGCTGCCAGCACTTCCGCTATGGCCACTGCCATTGCGGTAGCTGTCTGTGGAGGCGCAGCCGTCGCGGAGGATGCAACTCAAGTAGTAGCTGATGCACCAGCAGCCGAGCAGGCCCCTGCGCTCGAGCGTTTACACTCTGCGCTTCGCGACCAGGAGGATGCAGTCGCGCGTGCGGACAGGCACCTACAGGACCTCACGCTTGAGCTATGTGCAGCGAGCACACGTTGGAGCACCGCAGACGCCGCGGGTCGTCGGTTAGCGGCAGTAGACGTCAAGGATGTGTACACGCGCCTCGAGGCTGCTGAGTGGACGTTCCACGGTGCAGTGTGGAGACGGTCGGACTTGCGCCAACAGTTGGAGGAGGTGATATCAGTGGATGCTTCAGTAGCGACGGCCCGTGCAGGATCAGCTGCTACCGTGGCCCACACTGTTGACAGCCGAGTGGCGGTTGTGCCCACGGCATCAGCTGAGCCTACAGCAGTCACCCCTACAGGCGCATCTGCCATGGAGGATGCAGAGCGAGCTGCAGACCACCGGCTCATGGCTGCCCTGACCGGCATCGCTGACACCATGGCGGTTCCAGCCGACGACACACCTACACACGTCCGAGCTACAGTTCCCGTACCCGAGCGCCTGCGCTCCGCAGTCGACGAGCAGGAGGTAGATGTGGCTCGAGCGGAGGCGCACGTGCAGGGTCTCATGGCCGAGCTACGGGAGGCCAGCAGCCGTTGTTACACTACGGATGTTCTAGCACGGCAGGTTGCCGAGGAGTGCGTGGAGGATGTGCACACGCGTCTCGAGGCAGCTGAGAGGTCTTTACAGGATGCACGTTGGAGACGAACGGACGTTCAACGGCAGGTTGACGGTTGGTTGCGCACCAGTGGGCCTCCGTCGGTGAATCTGCTTCTGCTGCATCGTTGCCATCATTGGGAGCCCGTACACCGAGGGTGGCTTCTCACCAGTGCACAGCGAACGGTGCCCCCCTAAGGATCAGCACCCGGGAAAATCATGGAGCTCCCCCAAACACCCAGAGGCAAGTCACAATGATGCAAAGATCGGCAGTCAAATTGCACGAACCCTAGCATCAACCATATCAGAGCAAGATAGTCAAATGACGGCCACTCATGTGCGAGAGGGCACTCCTATGTAGATTGCCGGGTGCTTAATGAGGCCAGAGCTAGCAGCCAGTGTTATGATGTTGTCAGTCACACACAGTTGTACAGTTGGTTGTGACCACTCGGCCGTGTCCATGCTCGTGCAGATCCTTGAGGCGGACCCAGCTGGAGACGGAGTTCCCTGAGGTGGTGCTCCACCCGCTGGAGGCAGCCTGGCAGCCTACCCAGTGTACCAGAGGGCTCCCACAGCCCACCGACTACGTTTGGAGGTCTTCAGGATTTTCTCGGTGGACAACCCTGCCAGGCTGATTTACATGTTTGTTTTCTTACACTCTCCGGCTGTTGCCGGATGTAGGCGTGTGACCAGTCGTTGTGTCTGTCTTTTTGTCGTGCATCCGTAGGATCAGACGACGCTCCGTTTGGACGCCTGTGCGCAGAGTTATGGCCAAAACAGTGGTTTTGGGCCGGTTCAGGTTTGACAGGCACCGCCGCGTGCGCCACCCGCCGTGAGCCGCGGCGGCTATTTATGCTGTGGACCTGTCATTTGTTATCTCTCTCTGCACATTCACTAAACTGCAGCTTCTGAGACTTGCCTTGTCTCTCTTAGCCTGACCCTTGCTGTTCTCGCACCCGCTTGCATGCTAGTGCGTTAAGCTGACAGGTCTGTGTCGCCACGTCAGCAATAGCATTGCTAGGAAACTGCAGTGAAGCTTGTCATGGTATCAGAGCAGCGAGCCAGAGCTCGCACAGCTGCGCAGCAGAGACGCAGCATTTGCAGCAGCAGTGAGCAACAGCAGCAGCAGCCCTGAGTGGCAGCAGCATCACAGCGCACCGCAGCAGCAACGGGTCCTGTGAAGGAAGGCCACCACCACGTAGCACTGGACGCCGCCACGACAGCCGCAGCAGCCAACACAGCCGCGAAAGCAGCAGCGGCGGCGGCAAAAGGGAGTAGCTGCGGCAGCAGCAGCCGCGACAGTGGCAGCTGCGGCAGCAGCAGCCGCGGCAGTGGCATCTGCCGCAGCAACAGCCGCGGCCTTGGCGGCAGCGGCAATAGCCAGCAGCGGCAGCAGCAGCCGCGGCAGCAGCCAGCAGCCGCGGCAGCAGTCAGCAGCGGCTGCGGCAGCAGCAGTAGCAGCCGCAGCTGCTGCAACAACAGTGCAGCAGCGCAGCGCAGCAGCAGCCACTGCGCAGCAGCAGCGCAGCGCAGCGGCGGCAGCGCAGCAGCAGCAGCGCAGCGCAGCAGCGGCAGTGCGGCAGTAGCACAGCGCTGCCGCGGCTGCGCGGCAAGCGCAACAGCAGCACATCAGCAGCGGGAGCGCAGCAACGCAGCAGCAGCGGAGCAGCGGCAGCGCGGCAGCGCAGCAGCACAGCAGCAGCACAGCAGCAGCGGCAGCGCAGCAGCAGTAGCGCAGCGCAGCAGCGGTAGCGCAGCGCAGCAGCGGCAGCGCAGCAGCAGCGTAGCACTGCCGCGGCTGCGCAGCAGCAACAGCAGCGCAGCGGCAGCTGCACAGCGCAGCAGCCGCAGCACCGCAGCAGAGTAGCAGCAGTGCAACGCAGCAGCATCAGCGGTGGTAGCGACGACACCCCCAGTCCACTGCTGACGTCAGCAGACCCCTGCTGACGTCAGCAGTGAGCACGCTGACGTCATCAGAGACTTAGTGGAATTTTTTGACAAAAAGTCAATTTTTGCCAGCGTTTCAACTCCTCGAGAAACGCTGACAGTTCTGCGTTCGGACGACTTCCGCACCGCCTCAGCATGGAGCCGAGCAGCTCCAAGGGCAAGGAGCTGGAGGACACCGTCACGAGCGGGGGCCGCAGCCCACGCTCAAAGGCGATTGAATTCCTGCTGGTGGAGCAGTCGTCACTCTGCCAGCGCCAGGATGAGCAATCAGCTATGCTGCGGCAGATCCGCGATGCCTTGGTCTCCCTGTCTGGGACACCGGGACGTCAGCCCAGGAGTGAGAGAGAGGCAACCCCATCGGCCCAGGAGTCTGCTGGTCCCACTGCCGCCCCTGCGCAGAGACGAGAGTCCATGGTCGAGGAGTGGGATCAGGCGCCACCTCCCACTGGGGAGGATGCGCTTCGCCGGCTGATGGAGCAGATGAGGAGCCTGCGCATTGAGACACCAGCGCCCAGTCCGAGGGGGCAGCAGCAGCACCAGCAGCAGCAGCAGTAGTAGCAGCAGCAGCAGCAGACCGNTCACTCCGCCAGCGCCAGGATGAGCAGTCAGCTATGCTGCGGCAGATCCGCGATGCCTTGGTCTCTCTGTCTGGGACACCGGGACATCAGCCCAGGAGTGAGAGAGAGGCAACCCCATCGGCCCAGGAGTCTGCTGGTCCCACTGCCGCCCCTGCGCAGAGACGAGAGTCCATGGTCGAGGAGTGGGATCAGGCGCCACCTCCCACTGGGGAGGATGCGCTTCGCCGGCTGATGGAGCAGATGAGGAGCCTGCGCATTGAGACACCAGCGCCCAGTCCGAGGGGGCAGCAGCAGCACCAGCAGCAGCAGCAGTAGTAGCAGCAGCAGCAGCAGACCGACCCGCGTCAGGTCTCGGGTGCCGCTGGGGGAGCAGCGTTGATGCCTTTCATGCCCTTCCCACGTCCTCTCCCAGTACCACCTGAGGTCCAGTTCCCCACGGAGCGATGACCCAAGGACTTTGAGACTTCCCCGCCTCGCTACGACAGCAAAGCGGGGTTTGACGGTTGGGAGGTACTGTTTCAGGTATGGGCAGACTCAGAGGGAGTCTGGCCCTACTACCATAGCCAGTACCAGACGGCTGATCCGCTCCAATCCCATACGGCAGTTCGTGCCATGCGCAGACTGCTGTACAAAGTTCCACAGGAGACAATGGTCGACTTCCGCCCCTTCCTGGGCACGCCTGGGACAGGAGCATGCGCAGACCTGCGCCGCGGCTGGGAGCTGGCGCTGACCCTATTTGCAGCAGAGACTCACGCGACCCGGACAGCGCGCCTTCGCGAGTTCCACTCCCTTCATCAGGGATCTTCGGAGTCAGCAGCTGATTATTGGCGTCGGGCCATGCCCCTGTACACTCGTCTGGGCACCGGAGGCGGCTCTCAGCTCTGGGCGTTGGACACCATCATGCTGGGAGTGCGCCCCGAGCTCACTGACACCTTCTCCCGCCTCGACCAGGAAGTCCTCGCGTCCATGTCCGACACCCTGCAGCTGCTGCCCTGGGCGCATCGGTACTTCACCCAGGTCGCGACAGCTGACGAGGCAGCCCGCGCGCATCGGCAGGGCGCCATGGCCGCAGCAGCAGTGGGAGCGACGTCCTCTACGCCTTCCACACCGTCGTCCACCTTCACCCCCACCAGCTCCACCTCCGCCTCTCTCGCTTCCTCCCCTATTACTCCGACGGCCACTGCAGCAGCCGTGAAGGGGAAGAAGGGGAAGAAGAAGAGGGGACCGCAGCAGCCTTCTGGTGGCACCGGACAGGCGGTCCGCTGCCACAACTGCGGTGGACCTCATCGCTACACTGAGTGTCAGCAGGAGCTGGACTGGGCGAGGATCACCCGCGGTCTTCAGGCAGCCCACGAGGAGCGGATCCGCACTGGAGCAGCAGCCCGTGCCGCAGCGACCTCAGGTGCAGCACCGGCGGCAGACCCTCCGCCATCGAGGGGGAGTACCACGCCGGACCCGCGGGACCAGACCATCGCGGAGCTACGTCGACTGCTGGCACTTCGCTCACAGGGAGGTGCGAGTGTGCTGTCACAGCCGAGTGGTCCACAGACTGACTGTCCATCTGTGTTTGTGGCACGTGGTCGTACTTGTGGGGGGGCTGCGTCGCCTGGTGAGGATGAGTCTGACAGCACAGAGTGGATGGATGAGTCGCATCGTCGTGCATTGTCCCGCTGTCCTGCCACACCTGCTGAGCGTCCAGCAGAGGCAGCGTGCTCC
>SZWC01008216.1:108397-119220 GCA_023375785.1 Penium margaritaceum
GGTTGTGTTGCGTGCCTCTGTTGTGGATGATCTGTATCGCATCGTGCGCTGTTCTGCCCCTGACTCTTCCCCTTGCTCATCTGCCCGCGTCTTTGTCACAGGGGTGTTGTCTCCTGACCACCAGCGCCTATTACACCGGCGCCTGTGTCATGTGAGCACGGACACTGTGTCCAGGCTCATTCGTACACAACCCGCTCTCGGTCTTGACGCGGCTTCCTTCGAGAAGCCGCCCAAGACCGACTGTCTGTTCTGCGCTCAGGGCAAGATGCATCGCTGCACCAACCCTGCCTCCGTCACTCGCGCGCAGTGTCCCCTAGAGCTTGTCCACTCGGACCTCCTCGGACCTCTTCCTGTCGAGTCTGTCGCTGACCGTGGTCGGTATGTTCTTACCCTCACGGATGACTTCACCCGCATGCGGTGGGTCTATTGCCTCCGCCACAAGAGTGATGCCGCTCTAGCCGTGCGCTTGTGGCTCGTGATGGCCGAGCGTCAGTCTCGTCACTCCCTCCACACCTTCCGCTCTGACCGCGGCGGTGAGGATCTCGGTAAGCTGACCACTCACTTCGCCGAGCTTGGTATGTGTCACCAGCTCTCGGCGCCTGCTACGCCACAGCAGAACGGTGTGTCCGAGCGCTGGAACCGTACCATGGAGGACGTGGTTCGCGCTATGCGCACTGAGTGCGGTCTCCTGGAGTCCTTCGCCTTCGAGGGCTTCGCCTACATGACGTGTGTCTGGAACCGCCTCCCGCATGGTCCCTTGCCGGACCACGTCACGTCGTATGAGCTGTGGTTCGGTCACCGTGCGGACCTCAGGCTTGCTCGCGTCTGGGGTTCCTTGGCCTGTGTCTGGTACACCGAGGACCAGCAGGGGTCCAAGATCTCTCCGCGCGGCCGGATGTGTGCCTTCCTCGGTGTCTCCTCGCGCTCCAAAGCGTGGCGTTTCTGGGATGCGGGTCGCCACCGCATCGTTGAGTCGCGCGACGCGCTGTTCTTTGAGGCACTGTCGTACCGCGACCTATCTGCCATTCTCACCCAGGCAGCGTCTCACGTTCCCACCTGTGAGGCCTCCCGTCGGATGGGGGAGTCTACCCCACAGGGTGAGTCCGTCCNAGTCCGTCCGGGGTGCCTCCGGGGTGGGACCGTCGCTGGCCACCATTGACCCGGCCATCATTACTGTCGGGCCTGTAGTCTCTACGCCTGCCCCGCTTGCGCCCGCCACGACTGTCGCGCCCGCACCTGCCGCGCCTGTTTCGCTTGTCGGAGCTGTACCTGTCTCGCCTGCGCCTACCGCGACTGCCTCACCCGCGCCCGCCGCGACTGCCTCGCCGGCGCCTGCCGCGACTGCCTCGCTCGCGCCTGCCGCGACTGCCTCGCCCGCACCTACAGCGCCTGCTTCGCCTGCCGGAGCTGCACCTGCCGCCTCTTCGCCTGCGGCGCCTGCCTCACCCGTGCTCGCCGCGACTGTCTCGCCCACGCCTGCCGCGACCGTCTCGCCCTTGCCTGCAGCGCCTGCTTCACCCGCGCCTTCCGCGCCTGTCTCGCCCACGCCTGCAGCGTCTCCAGATACCGCACCTGCCCGCCCTGTGCCTGAACCGTCTGTCAGCTCAGACTCGGGCTACTCCCGTGGACCAGGTGGGCGTCTCCGCCCACTGGCCTCACGAGCACCACTGACTGCGGTTGCGCCACCCAGACGACGCACGCGCAGGGTGCACAGTGGTGACCCTGGCACGAAGGCTCTCGGCCTAAGTGTCCAAGGCACCTACACGGAGGTGCACCCAGCTTGTCCCATTGGGCACCAGCTGATCGCTGACGAGCACGAGGCTGCACAAGCAGCTGCCGCTGGCCTAGTTGTGGTCCGTCCGACCCATGAGGCATGTGTCTTGGCCACCCGGAGCTCTCCTTTAACGGTCCCTGATCCAGACACGTTAAAGGAGGCTCTCTCAGGAGAGGATGCTGAGCAGTGGCAGGTTGCCTGTGAGGTCGAGCTCAGGGCCATCCGAGAGCACGGAGTCTTTGAGCTGGTCGACCGTCCTGAGGGACGGAAGGTCGTGCAGGCCAAGTGGGTCTTCCGCAAGAAGGTGAAGCCTGACGGCTCACTGGACCGCTACAAGGCCCGCTTGACTGCCAAGGGATTCTCTCAGGTTGAGGGGATCGACTTCACTGACACCTTTGCCCCTATTGGCCGCATGACCACAGCTCGCGTGCTGCTTCGTGTGGTCGCCCACCATGACTGGGAGCTGCACCAGATGGATGTGAACAATGCGTTCCTCCACGGCACCTTGGAGGAGGAGATCTACATGGTCTAGCCACCTGGGTTTGAGGTCGAAGGCAACAAGGTCTGGCGCTTGCGCAAGGCCTTGTATGGCCTGAAGCAGTCGCCCCGGTGCTGGAACCAAGAGATCACTCGCACACTCACTCAGGCCGAGTACGTCCAGAGTGATGCCGATCCGTCACTCTTCATCCGACGGACAGCCGAGCACCTCACTGCCATTCTGGTGTANGGGCAGGACGCCCTGAAGGTGACAGACCCAGCCGATCTGGGCAAGACTGTGGACGTGACCCTGTACTTGCGCATCATTGGCTCACTGATGTACTTGGCCACGACCACGCGTCCCGACATTGCGTTCGCTGTCAACCTACTCGCACAGTTCAGTCAGTCCCCTCGGGCTCGCGCTCTGCACGCAGCTTTGCGTTTCGTCCGGTACGTGGTCTCCACACCGTATCACGGTCTCTGCTTTCGGAGACAGTGCTCGGTTGTGGTAGATGGCAACAACGACAGCGACTGGGCATGGAGTCCTGATGGACGCAGCCGCACGGGTTACGTGTTCCTGCTTGGTGGCACCGCTGTGTCTTGGCGCAGTGGCAAGCAGGGGTGCATTGCCCGCAGCTCCTCAGAGGCTGAATATGTTGCTCTGGGCGCTGGCGCCGCTGAGCCGGTGTGGCTGCAGCGGTTGTTCCAGTGTTTGGGTCAGTCCGTGCCTACCATCATCCTCCGATGCGACAACCAGAGTGCTCTCGCGATCGCTGAGAACTCTGGTGTGTTCCACGCACGCACGAAGCACATCGCTGTCGAGTATCATTTCGTGCGCGATCTGGTGGAGCGGCAGTTGATCTCCATCGTCTGGGTGGGCACAGACTTGCAGCGCGCTGACTTCCTGACCAAGGCACTGGCACATGGGAAGTTCCTCGGGGCTGTTCGTTCCGTCGGATTGCGATCCCTGTCCGAGAGTGAGTGATTGTCCGGGTCCCTGTTGAGCACTTTGTGTTGCACCGGCACGCGTTCTGCATGTGTATGGACATGCGTACCATCGGGTCATGGGGGAGTGATGTGATGTTGTCAGTCACACACAGTTGTACAGTTGGTTGTGACCACTCGGCCGTGTCCATGCTCGTGCAGATCCTTGAGGCGGACCCAGCTGGAGACGGAGTTCCCTGAGGTGGTGCTCCACCCGCTGGAGGCAGCCTGGCAGCCTACCCAGTGTACNGGCTGGTTGACACACAGGTCATGCAAGGGACAGCAAGGGTAGGGAGAGACACGTGCACTTGTATCTCAAGCTTCAACTGAAGTAAATGCAGAGAGGAATAACAAATGACAGGTCCACAGCATAAATAGCCGCCGTGGCTCACGGCGGGTGGCGCACACGGCGGTGCCTGTCAAACCTGAACCGGCCCAAAACCACTGTTTTGGCCATAATTCTGCGCACAAGCGTCCAAACGGAGCGCCGTCTGATCCTACGGATGCACGACGAAAAGACAGACACAACGACTGGTCACACGCCTACGTCCAGGAACAGCCGGAGAGTGTAAAAAAACAAACATGTAAATCAGCCTGGCAGGGCTGTCCACCGAGAAAATCCTGAAGACCTCCAAACGTAGTCCATGGGCTGTGGGAGCCCTCTGGTACACTGGGTAGGCTGCCAGGCTGCCTCCAGCGGGTGGAGCATCACTCAGGGAACTCTGTCTCCAGCTGGGTCCGCCTCAAGGATCTGCACGAGCATGGACACGGCCGAGTGGTCACAACCAACTGTACAACTGTGTATGACTGACAACATCACAACACTCCCCCATGACCCGATGGTACGCATGTCCATACATGTGCAGAACGCGTGCCGGTGCAACACAGAGTGCTCAACAGGGACCCGGACAATCACTCACTCTCGGACAGGGGTCGCAATCTGACGGAACGAACAGCCCCGAGGAACTTCCCACGTGCCAGTGCCTTGGTCAGGAAGTCAGCGCGCTGCAAGTCTGTGCCCACCCAGACGATGGAGATCAACTGCCGCTCCACCAGATCGCNCACGAAATGATACTCGACAGCGATGTGCTTCGTGCGTGCGTGGAACACACCAGAGTTCTCAGCGATCGCGAGAGCACTCTGGTTGTCACATCGGAGGATGATGGTAGGCACGGACTGACCCAAGCACTGGAACAACCGCTGCAGCCACACCGCCTCAGCGGCGCCAGCGCCCAGAGCAACATACTCAGCCTCTGAGGAGCTGCGAGCAATGCACCCCTGGTTGCCGTTGCACCAAGACACAGCGGTGCCACCAAGCAGGAACACGTAACCCGTGCGGCTGCGTCCATCATGACTCCATGCCCAGTCGCTGTCGGTGTATCCATCTACCACAACCGAGCACTGTCTCCGAAAGCAGAGACCGTGATACGGTGTGGAGACCATGTACCGGACGACTCGCAAAGCTGCATGCAGAGCGCGAGCCCGAGGGGACTGACTGAACTGTGCGAGTATGTTGACAGCGAACGCAATGTCGGGACGCGTGGTCGTGGCCAAGTACATCAGTGAGCCAATGATGCGCAAGTACAGGGTCACGTCCACAGTCTCGCCCAGATCGGCTGGGTCTGTCACCTTCAGGGCGTCCTGCCCGTCGGGAGTGATGGGTGACGAGGCGGCGGGAACAGCGCCAAGGAGATCAGCAAACCGCTCCCCCACAACCTATGCATACCGTGCCTGATGGAGGAGGAGTGTCCGTCGACGACGATCACGCACAATCTCCATCCCGAGGAAAACAGCCGCTGGACCAAGGTCCTTCATCCTGTANGGATGAAAAGTGACGGGTCGGCATCACTCTGGACGTACTCGGCCTGAGTGAGGGTGCGAGTGATCTCTCGGTTCCAGCACCGGGGCGACTGCTTCAGGCCATACAAGGCCTTGCGCAAGCGCCAGACCTTGTTGCCTTCGACCTCAAACCCAGGTGGCTGGACCATGTAGATCTCCTCCTCCAAGGTGCCGTGGAGGAACGCATTGTTCACATCCATCTGGTGCAGCTCCCAGTCATGGTGAGCGACCACACCAAGCAGCGCGCGAGCTGTGGTCATGCGGCCAACAGGGGCAAAGGTGTCAGTGAAGTCGATCCCCTCAACCTGAGAGAATCCCTTGGCAGTCAAGCGGGCCTTATAGCGGTCCAGTGAGCCGTCAGGCTTCACCTTCTTGCGGAAGACCCACTTGGCCTGCACGACCTTCCGTCCCTCAGGACGGTCGAGCAGCTCAAAGACTCCGTGCTCCCGGATGGCCCTGAGCTCGTCCTCACAGGCGGCCCGCCACTGCTCAGCATCCTCTCATGAGAGAGCCTCCTTTAACGTGTCTTGATTAGGGAGCGTCGAAGGGGAGCTCCGGGTGGCCAGGACACATGCCTCATGGGTCGGACGGACCGCAACTAGGTCAGCGGCAGCTGCCTGTGCAGCCTCGTGCTCGTCAGCGATCAGCTGGTGCCCAATGAAACAAGCTGGGTGCACCTCCGTGTAGGTGCCTTGGACGCTTAGGCCGAGAGCCTTTGTGCCAGGGTCACCACTGTGCACGCTGCGCGTGCGTCGTCTGGGTGGCGCAACCGCAGTCGAAGGTGCTCGTGAGGACAGTGGGCGGAGACGCCCACCTGGTCCACGGGAGTAGCCCGAGTCTGAGCTGAACGACGGTTCTGGCACAGGGAGGGCAGGTGCTGTCTCTGGAGACGCTGCAGGCGTGGGCGAGACAGGCGCGGCAGGCGTGGGCAAAACAGTCGCTACAGGCACGGACAAGACGGTCGCGGCAGGCGCGGGAGAGACAGTCGCGGCGGGCGCGGGTGAGGCAGGCGCCGCAGGCGAAGAGGCGGCAGGTGCAGCCCCGGCAGGCAAAGCGGGCGCTGCAGGTGCGGGCAAAGCAGGCGCTGCAGGTGCGGGCAAAGCAGGCGCTGCAGGTGCGGGCGAAGCAGGCGCTGCAGGTGCGGACGAAGAAAGCGCTGCAGGTGCGGGCTAGGCAGTCGCGGCAGGCGCGGGCGAGGCAGTCGCGGTAGGCGCGGGTGAGGCAGGTGCGGCAGGCGTAGGCGAGACAGTCGTGGCGGGCGCAAGCGGGGCAGGCGTAGAGACTACAGGCCCGACAGCAATGATGGCCGGGTCAATGGTGGCCAGCGACGGTCCCACCCCGGAGGCAGCCCGGACGGACTCAACCTGTGGGGTAGACTCCCCCATGTGACGGGAGGCCTCACAGGTGGGAACGTGAGACGTTGCATGGGTGAGAATGGCAGACAGGTCGCGGTACGACAGTACCTCAAAAAACAGCGCGTCTCGCGACTCAACGATGCGGTGGCGACCCGCATCCCACAAACGCCACGCTTTGGAGCGCGAGGAGACACCGAGGAAGGCACACATCCGGCCGCGCGGAGAGACCTTGGACCCCTGCTGGTCCTCGGTGTACCAGACACAGGCCAAGGAACCCCAGACGCGA
The DNA here is from genome assembly GCA_023375785.1 of Penium margaritaceum. Classification (NCBI taxonomy): domain Eukaryota; kingdom Viridiplantae; phylum Streptophyta; class Zygnematophyceae; order Desmidiales; family Peniaceae; genus Penium; species Penium margaritaceum. The sequence goes on from SZWC01008216.1 coordinate 115,113, forward strand.
GCAAGCCTGAGGTCCGCACGGTGACCGAACCACAGCTCATACGGCGTGACGTGGTCCGGCAAGGGACCATGCGGGAGGCGGTTCCAGACCCACGTCATGTAGGCGAAGCCCTCGAAGGCGAAGGACTCCGGGAGACCGCACTCAGCGCGCATGGCACGAACCGCGTCCTCCATGGTGCGGTTCCAGCGCTCGGACACACCGTTCTGCTGTGGCGTAGCAGGGGCCGAGAGCTGGTGACAGATACCAAGCTCGGCGAAGTGAGTGGTCAGCTCACCGAGATACTCACCGCCGCGGTCAGAGCGGAAGGTGTGGAGGGAGTGACGAGACTGACGCTCGGCCATCACGAGCCACAAGCGCACGGCTAGAGCGGCATCACTCTTGTGGCGGAGGCAGTAGACCCACCGCATGCGGGTGAAGTCATCCGTGAGGGTAAGAACATACCGACCACGGTCAGCGACAGACTCGACAGGGAGAGGTCCGAGGAGGTCCGAGTGGACAAGCTCCAGGGGACGCTGCGCGCGAGTGACGGAGGCAGGGTAGGTGCATCGATGCATCTTGCCCTGAGCGCAGAACAGACAGTCGGTCTTGGGCGGCTTCTCGAAGGAAGCCGCGTCAAGACCGAGAGCGGGCTGTGTACGAATGAGCCTGGACACAGTGTCCGTGCTCACATGACACAGGCGCCGATGTAACAGGCGCTGGTGGTCAGGAGACAACACCCCCGTGACAAAGACGCGGGCAGATGAGCAAGGGGAAGAGTCAGGAGCAGAGCAGCGCACGATGCGATACAGGTCATCCACAACAGAGGCNTGGTCACGGTACAACGAGCAATGGAGCACGCTGCCTCTGCTGGACGCTCAGCAGGTGTGGCAGGACAGCGGGACAATGCACGACGATGCGACTCATCCATCCACTCTGTGCTGTCAGACTCATCCTCACCAGGCGACGCAGCCCCCCCACAAGTACGACCACGTGCCACAAACACAGATGGACAGTCAGTCTGTGGACCACTCGGCTGTGACAGCACACTCGCACCTCCCTGTGAGCGAAGTGCCAGCAGTCGACGTAGCTCCGCGATGGTCTGGTCCCGCGGGTCCGGCGTGGTACTCCCCCTCGATGGCGGAGGGTCTGCCGCCGGTGCTGCACCTGAGGTCGCTGCGGCACGGGCTGCTGCTCCAGTGCGGATCCACTCCTCGTGGGCTGCCTGAAGACCGCGGGTGATCCTCGCCCAGTCCAGCTCCTGCTGACACTCAGTGTAGCGATGAGGTCCACCGCAGTTGTGGCAGCGGACCGCCTGTCCGGTGCCACCAGAAGGCTGCTGCGGTCCCCTCTTCTTCTTCCCCTTCTTCCCCTTCACGGCTGCTGCAGTGGCCGTCGGAGTAATAGGGGAGGAAGCGAGAGAGGCGGAGGTGGAGCTGGTGGGGGTGAAGGTGGACGACGGTGTGGAAGGCGTAGAGGACGTCGCTCCCACTGCTGCTGCGGCCATGGCGCCCTGCCGATGCGCGTGGACTGCCTCGTCAGCTGTCGCGACCTTGATGAAGTACCGCTGCGCCCAGGGCAACAGCTGCAGGGTGTCGGACATGGACGGGAGGACGTCCTGGTCGAGGCGGGAGAAGGTGTAAGTGAGTCGGGGCGCACTCCCAGCATGATGGTGTCCAGCGCCCAGAGCTGAGAGCCGCCTCCGGTGCCCAGACGAGTGTACAGGGGCATGGCCCGACGCCAATAATCAGCTGCTGACTCCGAGGATCCCTGATGAAGGGAGTGGAACTCGCGAAGGCGCGCTGACCGATTCGCGTGAGTCTCTGCTGCAAAAAGGGTCAGCGCCAGCTCCCAGCCGCGGCGCGGGTCTGCGCCTGCTCCTGTCCCAGGCGTACCAAGGAAGGGGCGGAAGTCGACCACTGTCTCCTGTGGAACTGCGTACAGCATTCCACGCATGGCACGCGCTGCCGTCTGGGACTGGAGCGGATCAGCCGTCTGGTACTGGCTGTGGTAGTAGGGCCAGACTCCCTCTGAGTCTGCCCATACCTGAAACAGCACCTCCCAACAGTCAAACCCCGCCTTGCTGTCGTAGCGAGGCGGGGAAGTCTCCAAGTCCTTGGGTCGTCGCTCCGTGGGGAGCTGGACCTTTGGTGGTGCTAGGAGCGGGCGTGGGAAGGGCATGAAAGGCATCAACGCTGCTCCTCCAGCGGCACCCGAGACCTGACGCGGGTCGGTCTGCTGCTGCTGCAGCTGCTGCTGCTGCTGCTGTCCCCTCGGACTGGGCGCCGGTGTCTCAATGCGCAGGCTCCTCATCTGCTCCATCAGCCGGCGAAGCGCGTCCTCCCCAGTGGGAGGTGGCGCCTGATACCACTCCTCGACCATGGACTCTCGTCCCTGCGCAGGGGCGGCAGTGGGGCCAGCAGACTCCTGGGCCGATGGGGTTGCCTCTCTCTCTCTTGGGCTGATGTCCCGGTGTCCCAGACAGAGAGACCAAGGCATCGCGGATCTGTCGCAGCGTAGCTGACTGCTCATCCTAGCTCTGGCGGAGTGACGACTGCTCCACCAGCAGGAAGTCAATCGCCTTTGAGCGTGGGCTGCGGCCCCCGCTCGTGACGGTGTCCTCCAGCTCCTTGCCCTTGGAGCTGCTCGGCTCCATGCTGAGGCGGTGCGAAAGTCGTCCGAACGCAGAACAGTCAGCGTTTCTCGCCGATTTAGGACGGTGGCAAAAGTCGACCTTCTGACCAAAAAATCGGCTTAGTGCTGAAAATTCAAAAATTTAAATTTTCACCACTAAAAACTGAAGGTTGTCCAAATGAAGCGAAATTTGGACCACAGAGGCGTCTGAGGATTCTGAAGACAATGGTGAAATTTTCGTCTTCAAAAAGTGGGGAAAAGGCCAAAATGACCTGATTTTGTGCTCAGGCCGAAAAAATGAAAAATTCAAATCAGTGATGCGGAACGGTGAATGCTGGAGGCTACAGAGCTCCAAATGAGGCGAGGAAGTGCGCGATGGAAAGCTTGAGATCTAAGCTTTCCAACGAGCCATAGCGCGCAACTTTTGGTGGCTATTTGAGTCCGGCACAGGCGGGTGAAGAGAGGATGGCGGCTGACGCGATTTGCGTCTGCGGCTCCTCCACGTCCGTGCGGCTTCCAAGAAGCTGCACGGCTGGAGTCAGCACCTACAAAAGGTACTGGTGCCTCTGGTGCCTGAGTGGCCACGGCCGCCGCTGCTGCTGTTGCTCGCTGATGGTGCTGTTGCTCGCCTGGTTTGCGGCTCCAAGTCGCCACACGGGCGGCCTCGGACCGGCTGTTGCTGCGCACAAGGGCTCCAACGGCCTCAAGCCGTTGTGGCACGCTGCAGCTGCAGCACGAACCTGCCGTTGCGGTTTCTGACGCATCAGGATGATGGCATATGCGTCGCTGCGTGCTCTTGTCGCTTCAAGCGACTCAGGGTGGTGATGGGTCCAACCAGGACCTGCTGCTGCTGCTGTGGGCTGCTGCCACTGCTGCTGCTCACTGCTGCTGCANCTGCTGCGTCTCTGCTGCGCAGCACGACGAGCACTGGCTCGCCTGCTCTGATACCATGAGAAGATTCCAGGAAGCTTCCTAGCCTTTCTGCTTGCTAGCCTCACAGCACGGGTCTGGCTGGTTGACACACAGGTCATGCAAGGGACAGCAAGGGTAGGGAGAGACACGTGCACTTGTATCTCAAGCTTCAACTGAAGTAAATGCAGAGAGGAATAACAAATGACAGGTCCACAGCATAAATAGCCGCCGTGGCTCACGGCGGGTGGCGCACACGGCGGTGCCTGTCAAACCTGAACCGGCCCAAAACCACTGTTTTGGCCATAATTCAGCGCACAAGCGTCCAAACGGAGCACCGTCTGATCCTACGGATGCACGACGAAAAGACAGACACAACGACTGGTCACACGCCTACGTCCGGGAACAGCCGGAGAGTGTAAGAAAACAAACATGTAAATCAGCCTGGCAGGACTGACCACAGAGAAAATCCTGAAGACCTCCAAACGTAGTCCGTGGGCTGTGGGAGCCCTCTGGTACACTGGGTAGGCTGCCAGGCTGCCTCCTGCGGGTGGAGCATCACCTCAGGGAACTCTGTCTCCAGCTGGGT
>SZWC01008217.1:22761-43061 GCA_023375785.1 Penium margaritaceum
CAGCTCGACCGAAGACGAGCAGATGATCAGATCATCCACGTACAGCGCAACCAGCATCAGCCCTCTCCCATCATCGCGCACGTACATGCTCGGGTCATTCTGGCAATGCGCGAAGGAGAGGCCGGTCATGAAACCGTCCATCTCTTTGTACCACATCCTTGGGGCCTGTTTCAGCCCGTAGAGCGCTTTCACCAACTTGCACACCTTGCCCTTGGGAGCTTCGACTCCTTCGGGCACCTCCATCAGCACTTCCTTGTCAAGCTTCCCATAAAGGAAAGCTGTCCTGACGTCCATCTGGTGTATCTCCAAGTTCTTTGCGGCAGCAATGCCAAGGAGAGAGCGGATGGAGGCAAAGGTCACGACGGGCGCGAACGTCTCATCGTACTCGGAGCCCGGGCGTTGAGAGAACCCCTTAGCCACTACCCTTGCCTTGAACTTGTCGATGTTGCCGTCTTGCTTCTTCTTCACTCGGAGGACCCACTTGGATCCCACCACGTGGGCCTTGTCGGGTCTATCCACCAGCACCCACGTGCCGTTCTCGGCAATGGATGCGAGCTCGCTATCCACTGCCTCCTTCCACTTGGCCGCATCTGGGCCATTCATGGCCTCCGCCACTATGGATGGCTCTCCCTGAGCCATGCACGACCAGCTAAGGCCGGTCCAATCATCCTCATACCGCAAAGGTGCTCTCTTTGGTCGCAAACTGTGCCGGGGTAGTGGTGCCGCTTCTTGCTTTGGTGCTGGTGCTTCCACAGGTGGTGGTTTGTCGTCGTCGTTTTCATCAGAAGAGTCGTCAGACTCCAAGTCAGACTCGGAAGCCTCGGACGCCTCGGTATCCGCGTCCATGTCAGATGCTGCATCATCCTCCGCAGCCACTCTCCCATTCCCACCACCTGCTGGCAAGGCGAGCCAGTTGTCGGGTGCTTGGTCTCCGGACTCAAGCAGCACTATCCACTCTCCCGCTTTGGGAGTGAGGGTCGGGTCCAGCAGCTCTCCCTTTCCAAGGGTGCGTTCGTCGAACACGACGTCGCGGCTCCTCACGAGCTTGCCTTCTGCCTGGTCCCAAAGCCGATAGGCTTTGTGTGACGTGTCGTACCCAACCATGATGCACTTCTTGGAGCGTGCATCGAGCTTGCCTCCACCTTCTCCTGACTGGATCTTCACCCATGCAGTTGACCCGAACACCTTTAGATGAGATGCGTTGGGTTTCTTTCCCGACCATGCTTCCTGTGGGGTCTTCAACTGCTTGTCCTGCTCCTTTCCACGCTTCCGCAAGGCAGTCGCTGGTGTGAGGTTTAAGAGGTAGCAAGCCGTTGTTGTTGCTTCAGCCCAAAAGCGAGGTGGGAGCTTGGCGTCGAAGAGCATGCTTCGCACCATGCCGAGTAGGGTCTGGTTCATCCTCTCGGCAACGCCGTTGCTTTGGGGGTTGTAAGGGGTGGTTTGCTCGTGGCGGATGCCATGATGCTTGAGCCAAGGCTTGCATGCCTCGTACTCACCCCTGTTTTCACTTCGGAGCGCCTTCACCTTCTTGGACGTTTGCCGCTCCACCATGGCGACAAACTCGAGGAGCTTCTCCTTGACCTCTCCCTTTGTTTTGAGGAAGTAGATCCACAACTTGCGGCTGTGGTCGTCAATGAAAGTCAGGAAGTACTTGCTTCCTCCGTTAGACGGTGTGCGGAAGGGTCCACACACGTCACTGTGTATCAGTTCCAAGACGTGCTCCGCTCATTGACCTCCTCTCCCAAACGGCTTCTTCTTTGCCTTCGCTTGGAGGCATGGTTCATACAATGTACACCCTTCGCCATGCTTCATAGTGCACCCTTCCATTCCGCGGACTACCTCTTGCTCTTGCATCTTTTGCAGCGTGCTGTTGGCCACGTGGCCAAATCGCCGGTGCCACATTTCAGCATCTGTGTCCTTGGTTGATGTGGCGGCCGCAGCGGTCGCCAGTGGTGCATCCTTCGGCTCCGGTGCCACTGTCTTGGTGGCACATGTGAGTCCCTCATCCGACGCCTTGGTAACTTTGGTTTGAAGCACGTAGAGGCCGTCGACTCTTGGAACTTGAAGCATGAGGTCGTCTTTGGTGTACAAAATCTGGATGTCCTCGTTTTTTAGGGCCACCGCTTCCTTGTTGGTGAACACCACTGTCATGTTGTTGTCGGTGATTTGTGAAACGGACAGCAAGTTGACTGCGAAGGAGGGCATGTACACCACCTTTTGAAGGTTGACTGCCTTCTCCGCACCATTCACGTTGAACATGATCACCTTGTCCCCTTCGCCCATGGCTTGGACGACGCCACCGTTTGCACACTTGATGCGCATGACAGATTCGGCCATGGAGACAAATCCACCCTTCTCTTTTGATGAGTGGNTGGTGCTATCTCGGTCCCTTTTAGGATGTCAAGGTAGCCACGCACGTTCATGACAATCTCAAACTGCCATTTCCACAAGGGAAAACCTGTCCCCGTGAATTTGGACATACCCGCCTCAAGGCGGGCTGGAGTCGGATCCGCCATTTCTTGCGGTTGCTCGTCTTCTCTGCTTCGCTGCTACTCTGCTTTGTTGAGGCCGATGAGGCTGATGAGGTTGCTGACTGCAACCGTTGTCAAAGGTGCAGTTGATTCCGTTGCATACCCCTCCCGCCGATGATCGCCTAAGGCGATGGTGCCATCGTGAGAGAACAGACTCGGGGTCGTACCACCTTCTAAAAAGGGGTAGAGCTTAATCCCGTTGGGGCTCGAGGGTCTTGTCCAACATGGACAGAGCGATTCCTCGTCCCCTAGTCCGCCACATGCGCGCACCCTACCTGAAGAAGCCGATGGAGCCGATGGAGCAGATGGAGCCGTCCGATGGTCGTGTCCCTATTGTACATGTGCGCCCTGCAAAACCACGCGCTAGTCGGTCTTGGAAGCGTGCCTTAGAACCAGAAGTTTGGGCCCATAACCCTTTGTCAATGCGCCGGATAGCAACGGTCTAGAAAACGGGTCCCAACATGGGAGGCCGCCAACCGCTCTTGGTATTGCAACCAGGATAACATATCACCCTCGAACGAGGGATCCACACTTTAGGTTCATTTGGTTTGCAACCTCACGAAGTCTGCATGTTGGTCTTTAGTGTCTACCTTTGGTTGGACACTCTGTGAGGAGTCTCAAAGGCAAGAACTGTAAATGGATGCATGCAAGGTACAGGCTTTTATACTTGCAGAGCTTTGCTAAAGCTTCTGCTTGTAGTGGCTCCATTGGAGCCAACCTCAACCTACATTCCTACTTGGCGCGTCCTTAGATCGCCAAGTGTCATCCTCATGGCAGGCTCTAGTAAGCTTCCTAGAAGCTTCCTGTCCCAGTTTTGGCCACAAAGAAAATTGCGGCCGTCGCGGGGTTTGAACCCGCGGCCTCTGGTTTGAGACTCCGGTGCCTAATCAACCAAGCCAAAAAGGTATGGTTCCTATGATGAAGCACAGGGGACATACCCATTTTGGGCAATGCATTCCTGGCCCATCTCAGAACAGACCAAGGGGACATACTCCATAGAGCAGTGCATGCCTTGTCTGTATGTGTAGCTAGCCAGCTAGGCAGTGGACAAGGTGCATACTATTTCAACAAGAAACTGGCATGCTCTCTCCTGAGCACCAGCGCTTCTTACATCGCTACCTCTGCATCGTGAGCTCGGACACAGTTTTCAAGCTCATTCAGACATAGTCCAGCCTCGGTCTTAACGTGGCTTCCTTCAAGAAGCCATCAAAAACCGATTGTCTCTTTTCACACACGTTGAAGGAGGCACTCTCAACTCAAGATGTAGAGTTGTGGCATGCTGCTTGGGAAGATGAGCTAAGAGTCATTCGTGAGCATGGTATTTAAGAGCGTGTCAACCTCTTGCCTGATCAGAAGGCTTTACAGGCCACATGGGTCTTCCACAAGAAGATGAAGCCTGATGGCACACTCGATCACTACGAGGCTTGCTTGACGGCCAAGGGATTTTCACAAGTTGAGGGTATGAACTTCACTGCTACCTTCACACTCATTAATTGGATGACCATTTTTCATGCTCTATTTGAGGTTGTTGCTCACCACAACTGGGAGCTAGGCCAAGTGGATGTGAAAAATGCGTTCCTCCATGTCACCTTAACTAAGGAGATCTACATGGTCAAGCCACCAGGTTTTGAGATCGGTGATAGGGTTTGGCGCTCGTGCAAGGCCTTGTACTGTTTGAAATACTTACCTAGGTATTGGAACTGTGAGATCACCGGCACACTAACAAATGACAGAGTGACGTCGACCCGTCCCTCTTTCTCAGACGGGCAGCTGAGAGCTTCACCGTCATCCTGGTCTATGTGGACGACCTCCTGATTGCGTCTCATACTATGGATGTCGTGAAGGAGGCTATGGCAATCATTTTGGCTGCCTACAAGATGAATGACCTTGGTCCTCCAACCGTGTTTCTTCGAATGGGGACTGTGTGTAATCCTCAGAGGCGGACACTCTTGCTACATCAAGCACATTATGCTTACATTACGGGGGAGGGTTTTGTTGACCTCCTTGGTGCAGTTCCCAATGTGTCCACCCCCATCACACCTATCAGGCAGGATGCTATGAAAGTGGAGGATCCAACACAACTAGGGGAAACAATGGACGCAAACCTGTACATATGTCTCATTGGCTCTTTTGTGTTCTTGGCCACAACCACACGACCCGACATTGCCTTCGCCGTCAACCTTCTTTCACAGTGTTTATAGTATCCTAGGGTGAGAGCCCTTCACACGGTTGTTCGAGTGGTGCCGTATGTTGTATCCATACCATATCTTGGACTCTGCTTTCCACATCAATGTTCGCTAGTAGTCGACGGCTACAAAGATACCGACTAAGCATGGAGCCTTGATGAGCGTAGTCAGACACGCTACCTGTTCTTGCCGTGTGATGCCGCTTTGTCTTGGCGTAATGGCAAGTAGGGAAACATTGCATGTAGCTCGTCACAGGCCAAATATGTTACACTGGGGACTGTTAATGCTTAGGTGGTGTGGCTGTAGCGTATACTTGGTGAGATGCATAATCTATGCTCTAAATCATTTTACGCTGTGACAACGAGAGTGCTCTTGCCATAGCATAGAATTCTAGTATTTTCCATGCACGCACAAAAACACATTCATGTTAAGCATCACTTTGCACGTGATCTTGTGGAGCGACAAGTGATATCCAGTATTTGGGTCGGCATTGACATGCAATGGGTTGTCTTCATGACTAAGGCATTGGCCCGCGGAAAGTTCATGGTGGCCATTTTTTTGTCACGCTTTGCCCCTTACCTGAGAGTGGCATTTGTGGGTATGGAGTGCTAAGCATCTTGTTAAGCACTTGTGTTAGTTTTGCAGGTGTATGGACATGCGTACCATGGTGTCATGGGGGAGTTCTGTGATGTGAGCCGTCCCCGTCTATCAGTAGAGCATATTGTGACCACTCGGCCTTGTCCATGCTTGTGCAAATCCTTGATATGGACCCACCTAGTGGCGCAGCACCGATGGGTGGTGGCTTCACCCACCAGCAACTGCCAAACCATTGCCACGTCGTCCCAAGTGCTTGTTCGGGTAATTTGGATTTTTCCTACAGCCGCTAGAGTTTGGATTGGTCTTATGCTGGATTTGCATGTTTTGCATTATGTTTTGATGTCAGACATGTGCGTGTCACCAGTCATAGCATCCGGCTCAAGACATTGCATGTGTAGGTTTAGAAAGTGTTGCGCTTGGATGCATGTGCACATATGTATGGCAAAAATAGTACTTTTTGGCAGGTTTTAGGATAAACTGAAACTGTCGCGTGCGTCACCCACCGTGCCTCACAGTAGTTGTTTATGATGTGTACTTGTCAGTTGGCATTCGTCTCTGCACGTTGAAGCTATTATTGGAAATATTTTAAGGCGTGCAGGCCCATAACGAACATGAGCTCTATGTGTGAGTGCCATGAAAGACAACAAGAATTTGGCTAAGTCTGGAACGCTGAATATAAAGCAAAAAGGAGAAAGTACAAATGAGCCCTATCGGGCTTATGTAGGGGTGCCGGTAGCTAGCAGCACCGGGCCCCGTCACCCCCGCTGAACCCAAACGAGTCAGCGGGGAGAACACACAACGTACACTGCATCAATGACAATGGTGGTCTCCTCGAGGCACCGAAACAGCTCTCCGAGTGCCCGGGTCTCGACCACCAAGAGTATACGAGTAGTGCTAGAAAAACATGAAATAAGCGTCCAGACATCGAGAAAGGCTTTCGAAACATCGGAAGCCCTACTACAACCATCGAGTCTCCTTATCGCACCGATACAGTCGACAGGGTGCGTGGGTCTCAATCCACCGAGAAAAATCTCCTACCTCCCGACAAGCCCATAGGCCTGCGAGAACGCATCGACCATGTCTCACCGGTGCTATTGTAGGTGATGGATAAGTCTCGGTACAGTCCGGAGGCCCATCGTGTCGTGACGCCCTCCTCTACCATATACCACCAACGTGGGTATAGGGATAACCCATCGGCATCAATCGTAACTGGAGGAAGCCACAAACCAACACTCCCCCTGGCTGACATAGTCGTCCACGCTAGAAAAAATGAACAAGGCATGGAACAACAAATTATGCCAAACTTCAATCTGCACCAGTCAACCACACACACACACATACATTTGCTACCCATCAAGGTCTCCCTAGACAGTGGTACATCCCGCCAAGTATCTCGGTCTCGACCATCATAAGAGTGATGCACACGTGTACAAACTAGTGTAATGCACATTATACACATGTCAGATGAAAAGAGGGTCTCCTCGTGACACTGGCGGTACCAGTGTTTGGGTCTCGACCGCTACGAGTAATCCAACATGTGTTTGTATGCCGGCCACAATAGTACCATCAATCAACACACAAGATCATACGAGGTATCCTCGTAACACGGGTGCAACTCACCACATGTCCGGGTCTCGACCAATATGAGCAAACCAGCTGGCATGCACATGCCACACGCAGTATGGCCACACACCAAAACACATGATCACATGGTCTCCTCGTGACACTGGTACAACCGACCAGGTGTCCCGGTCTCGTCCAATAGAGTGCTACCATACACCTACAGCTATGCAGGCACGTGGCATGAGCCACACGATGGCTGCTGTAGTATGCTCATAGCAGAGCATAGACCCCTCGCCATGCATCTCCCGTGACGCCGCGTCAGGTCGAGGTCCACACAACACTCCCCCTGGGCAGATGAACCTGGCGGCGATGTCCTCGATGGAGATGCTAATGCCATAGCTGAACAGATCGTGGGCGATGTGGTCTCTCCATCATGTAGAGATGGCTCTCCCTATCACATACGATTCAGCTCTCACACTCAAAGACGAGTGGTGTCTCTGGCTACGACTCCTCACGTCGCTACTGCATCACCTTGAGTGTACCACTCCTCGAGTGACTGCCAAGGATCCCAACTCACAGTCTCTCTTGTCTCCGCTCTACCGCGATGCATCTGTATACGACAGAGGAAAGGGAATGGGCAAGCAGCAAGCGAGCGTGGATGAAGTGGCAGAGCTAGCCTCCGATGCGAATAGCGCAACCTGAGGCACAAGGGTGTACGGCAAGAGGAGGGTTGGAGCGACAAACTGGATCACCACTCATGGAAGAAAGTGACGATGGAGTAGCTGAGTCAGATGGATGAAGGTGCGTGATGGCACCAACAGAAGGAAGAGCGATGAAGGAGTCTACAGGAACAACGATGGCACAAACTGAAGGCACGCTCAACTCTCCTGTGGGAGTGTCTCCAGCTGACGTCATACTCGGAGTTGGTACTAGATCCTCCCCGAGTGTGGGTGTGCCAGATGTTGGTGGAGTAAATCTTGTGCTGATAGTAGTGATGCTCCCCTCCTTTAATAATTGCTCACGCGTTACGATCACCTCCCGATGTAGCATCACTACACGCTCCTGCAGGTCAGCACAATCTGCATCGGACATGTGGAGGTAGCCCATGTCTGCCTCGCGTAGGATAAACTATGCCTCACTTGATGCTGCACATGCAAACTGCAGTACTCGCGAGTACAACTCTATCTATGTCTTTGCTCCTGAAGATGATGGAGCCGGTACTGCTACATCCTCCTGGGGGTCAACTAAACTCGCAATGTGCTGAGACGTTGGAACATTGGATGCAGCTACAGGCGTCGCATCCACACCACAGCTCGTGTCTATTGTACAGGGAGTGAGCATTCGCATGCCGAGAGAGAAGGAGAAGGAGTCGTTAAAGTCCATGGATTATGTGGAAATGTCGTCCGTACAGGTACTGCCACTCTAAGCGTCGATGTGATCAGTAAGGTCACCAATAGGTGAACACGAGAGGGCAGATCTGAGCTCCTACTCACGAGGTAACTCCATCCGCATGTACGGATCTGCTCCAGTGTACTCGACTTCCGCCGTAGTGGACACAAGTGTGCAGGGCTCTGGCTCAACAATGCCCGTCAAGGCGACCAGCAAGGGGAGCAAGCGCTCACGCACTGTCTCGTACGGAAGGCTGGTCGCTACGACCTGCTCCATGATCGAGTGAGGACCACCATCTGACTCCGTCATGTGTACGGGAACCCCGAGACTCAGGGAACATGGGTGACTCCTCACGTTGAAGCTGGTCCTCAGGTAGCGCAGACGACACGGTGAAGCCTTTTGAGTCTGCTGCTGCACATATCCTAGTATCATCTCCCAAAATAGCTGCTCTCAAGAATACCTAACCTCTAAAAGACCACCTTGCCGACTTTGCTCGTGCACTACGACTGCTGTCGTACGGGTGTGAGTCTCGTGCGCCAACGCCCCCCGAAATCCGTATGGGGCATCCCCATCCGCACGATACTCCAGTGCTAGGACAATACTGGTCAGAGTCGTGGGTGGCACAGCCCAAGTATGCGGGACCTGCACTCAAGATGTAACTTGTTGTTGTAGAATGTCCGACTCCTGTCCAAGAATAGATGTCGACCTCGATGACAGGCACGTTCTTAGTACTCCAAAATCCGATGGACTGGTGTGAGTCTGCTGCACACTCTCCCCCAAAAGTCCGGTTTACGCATCCCGATCCGTACCGGACACCTGTGCCACCCTTGAGCCTCCACCGGTTGGCGTAGCGAGTGGCACCGTCCAGGGACGTCGTGCCTGCGCTCCTCCTGATGTCACATGATGCTATGGAAGATCTGGATCCAGCCCGGACAATGACAGGCAAGTTTCCACCATGAACGCCATGTCGGGATCAAAGACCACGCCATGTATTGTCACCGTATCATCTGAGTCTGCCTGAGCGGACGCTCGGGCACCACGACCTGGCACAAGTTAGGATCATGTTGCTACGGTCACAACACGCAATACGCAATGACCACACTCCCCCTCGAAAGGTATCGCAACAGAAACCGAGGAGGCAGAGGGTGTATCAATCCCCCCCTTTTTTTGTTTGCCTTCACAAGCCACTTTTTTTTCCTTGCTCTGGCTCTCCCTTATCCTCGCCCCCAACCCCCACCTTTTTTTCTCAACCTCTTAGAATTTTTTTCTTTTCTTACCCCCGGTTTGCTCGTCACCCGGTTCAGGAGTGTCCCCTTGAAAGGGGACAAGACAGGTTTGGGGGGGGGGGACAAAAGAAAGCAAGGAGGGCGTGATTTCAGGTCGCCCCCCCTCGCTCCTTGCTCGCTCGCTTATAAAGTAGAGACGAGCGAGTGAGCGAGTGAGTGGGAGGAGGGAGGTTTGCCCCTCCCTCTATCCGTCGGCCGACGGGGCCGACAGAGCCGACGGGCCCCTCCAAAGGGCCCCTCAGAGGGGGTTCGACGGGACCCTTTGAGGGCCCCCTCGAGAGGTGGGGGGGGAACTCGAAGGGCCAATAAGCCCCCTCCGTGGGGACCCTCTGTGGGGGCTTGAGGAGGTCCCTTCGAGTGGGAACCCTCGGAGGAGGGCTGCGTGACCCTTCTGCAGCAGCACCTGCAGTGATGGGTGCAACTCCTATGGTTGCTACTGCTCCTGCTGCTTCCGATATTGCTGCTGATGTTGCTAATCTGCGCAGTCTCAGCAGATGCTGGTGCTTGCTGCTGCCGCCGTTGCTGCTCTTGCTGCTTTTACTGTTGATACTTCTGTTATTCTATGCAACAACAACAGTTGCTGCTTGCTACTACCACCGCTGCTGCTTGCTGTTGTCAGCGCTGTTGCTACTGCTGCTGCATGCTGCTTCTACTACCATCGTTGCTGCATGCTGTTGTTGCTTCTGCCACTGCTACAATGGCTGCTGATATTGCTGCTATGTGCTGATGCTGCTGCTATTGCCGTTGCTACGGCAGCTTATGTGCTACTACAGCTGCTGTTGCTGCTGTTGTAGCGTGGCACAACGGCTACCGCTATTGCTGTTGCTGGTGCCTGAGGAGCTGCTACGAGTTCTAGGGATAGCCGCTCCTACTGCTATTGCCGTTGTTGCTACTGTTGCTATGAGCGATTGCTCTGCCACTACTACTACTACTACTACTACTACTACTACTACTACTACTACTACTACTACTACTACTACTACTACTACTACTACTACTACTACTACTACGCGGCTGTTACATCCGCTGTTGCGATTTCTTTTGCCGTCGTCGTCCCTAATGCGGCTGTGCGTGACTCACCGCCCTTATTGCGTTCACATGCAGTCGCTTCGGGCTCCCTCACGCTGCTGTCGGCGTGGTGCCACGTGGCGCATTCTCTTTGCGTTCCGCCCACTGCTGCTGCTTTGTTGCTTACATACCCCCTTGTACTCCGATACCAAATTGGAAATATTTTAGGGCGTGCAGGCCCATGCAAAAATGAACATGAGCTCTGTGTGTGAGTGCGATGCAAGATGGCAAGATTATGGCTAAGTCTAGAACGCTAAATGTAAAGGAACAAGGAGAAAGTAGAAATGAGCCCCTATCGGGCTTATGTAGGGGCACCGGTAGCTAGCCGCACTCGGACTCGTCACCCCCGCTGAACCCGAACGAGTCTGCGGGAAGAACACGCTACATACACCACATCAATGACAAAGGTGGTCTCCTCGAGGCACCAGAACAGCTCTCCGAGTGCCCGGGTCTCGACTTCCGAGAATATACAAGCAGTGATAGAAAAACATGAAATCAGCGTCCAGACATCCAAAACGGCTTTCCGAACATCGGAAGCCCTACTACAACCATCGGGTCTCCCTCTTGCACCGGTACAATCCATTGAGTGTGCGGGTCTCAACCCACTAAGAAAACTCTCCTACCTCCCAACAAGCCCACATGCCTGTTGAAACGCATCGACCGCATCTTGCCGGTGCTGTCGTAGGTGATGGAGAAGTCTCGGTACAATCTGGAGGCCCATCGTGTCGTGACGCCCTCCTCTACCACATACCACCAACGTGGGTATATGGACAATCCATGGGCATCAATCGTGATGACTGGAAGCCACACAAACCAAAGATATTGTGCTTATGAGACTGTGAGTGTCTCACCTAAACCCTACTGTTTCTGCACTTGCCCTCGTGCTACTGAAATAGCTGACTGGGTAGCGTTGCCTTGTCAGCAATAATAGTGCTAGGAAGCTCCCATGTAGCTTCTCACAAGGTATTCTAGTGAAACATTTAGACCCTTAAGGAAGGTTGGTCCATTTGGTTGACGTTTGTGTGGAATTTGGCATGCTGTATCAATCTAAGCAAGTTAAGGTGTGTGCAATTGAAAAAGTTACTTCTTCAAGCATGACATGAGCTGAAGGCCGAATCATGCATAGAACTCTTGCAAGAAATCCTGGTGGAAGCTAAAACAATGAGTCACTATCCAATGCGTATTGTGAAGAAAATCAAATCCTAACGATAAGTCTTATAGAAAAAGCAAGAAATGATTCCAACTGACATACAATATGTGAGATACATCAACGTTTATAGAACAGTTAAAGGTGAGATGATGCATGGTTGCTTTTCCAGATGACACATGTGTTGCGATTTGTGACGTTTCTGTCGACATGTACAGTTTACTGTGACCACTCGGCTGTGTCCATACTCGTGCAGATCCCTGATGCTGACCCAGGCGGTACCAGTGCGTCATCTGGTGGCAGACAACCAGCTTGGAGCTGACCGACGGTCGTTCCAGAGCTCTGGACGCTACCCGGGACTTCCTACAGATTTTCTGCAGCACGCAGGACTTTATCGGTGGACTCACCGTGGGCCCGATTTGCATGTTTTGCATTGTGTGTCCACCGTTTGATGCCGGATGCATGCATGTGACCAGTCGTAGCATCCAACTTGTGATTTTGCACATTTAGGCTCTGACGGCGAAGCGTTCTGACATGTGTGCGCAGAGTTACGGCAAAAACAGTGGTTTTGGGCCGGTTTTAGGACAGATCTTGCACTGCCGCGTGCAACACCCGCCATGCGCCGTGGCAGGTACTTATGCCATGGACCTGTCATTTGTCATTTCTCTCTGAAAATGCTACTGAAGCATTCAGACATTTCGCCTTGTGTCCCCTGGCCAAACTCTTGTCGTTGCGTGCACGACCTGTGACTGTCGTCACCGTCTGATCAGGCACTGACGCCTGGTAGACGGGAGTGTTGCTAGGAAGCGTCTTTGCATCTTCTCATGGTATCAAAGCAATGAGACAGTTCTCACTGAGCTGCACAACAGAGACACAATAGAGTAGCAGCAGTGAGAGTCACCGTTGTAGCACATCTACTGGGGCCTATCAAAGACATCCGGTCGCCGTCGACGAAGTACACACCCGTCACGTGAGACAGTAGCAGCCGCGTTGCCACCGTTCCAGCAGCAGCATAGCAGCAAAGCAGCAGCAGTAGCAGCAGTAGCGGTAGTAACAGCGCCATATCAGCAGCTACAGTAGCGTGTGGCGGCTGTAGCGAGTGCAGCCGCCGTCCGCAACCGTAGCGGCGGCCGCGGCAGTAGCAGCGAGCAGCGGCAGCGGCGGCAACAGCAGAGCAGTAGCAACAACAGCAGCCTAGCAGTAATAGTGGCAGCCGCGGCGGCAGCAGCAGAGAAGCAACAGCTACAATTGTAGCTGCGTAGCAGCAGCAGCAGCAGCAGCAGAGGCAGAGTGCGGCGGCGGTAGCGAGCAGCAGCCGCAACGCACAGCAGTAGCAGTGGCATTGCACAGTCGCTACTACCACTACTGTGCACACAACCACGCAGATGCTGCTGCAGCTGATAGCACAGCTGCAGCAGCAGCTGAGCGGAAGCTGCTGCGTAGCCTCCGCGCAGCTTCTGCGCAGCTTCCGCGCAGCCGTCGCGCAGCGACTGCACGCTCGCATAGAACCGCGAGAGAAAAGAAGAAAAAAGAAAAAAAGCGGGTCGAGCCAACATCAGGATTTTTGCCTGCTGACATCATTAGGTCGTGATGACTTCAGCAACCTACTGCTGACGTCAGCACCATACTTAGCCAAATTTTTGGCCGGACAATAAAACATTGCCAGCTTCTCAACTCTTCGAGAAACGCTGACGCTTTTGAAATCCGACAAACTTGACCTGTCGACCCATACTGAGAGGCGACATGGACTCGACGGACAAGGAGAAGGCGACAGGTGATCCCCCATCCTCCTCTTCTGGGGTCCTGAGCCCACGCTCGTAGGCCATTGAGGACCTGCAGAGCCAACAGGTAGAGATGCGTCGCCTACAGCAGGAGCAGACTGATGCCATCCGTACGCTGACTGAGCTTCTGTCTGGCCAGTCCACAGTCCCACGGCAGGTTTCCGAGGGAGCTGCCGGCGTCGCGATCTCTACACTGCAGTCGGCTCAGGCACCCGTTATAGGAGCTCAACCTGACCCTCCACCTCCTGACCTCCTGGATGATGAGCCATTCATGCCAGGCATGCTAGATGACTCTCCAGATAATGAGATTCGAGTTCTTCAGGAGCGCCTCCTTCAGCTGTAGACGGGCACCAGATCTCCTCGGATCCCTATGGTGCGATCGTCACCCGACTATCCCGGTGATTATCCCCTTCCAGGAGTCTTCCCCGTCTCTCGTCCTCCTCGTCCTGCGGCTGCTCTCCCCACGAAGCGGCAACCCAAGGACTTTGAGACACCACCTCCACGGTACATCACTCAGGATGGCTTTGACTGCTGGGAGATCCTTTTTCAGGTCTAGGCTACTTCAGAGGGCATGTGGCCCTACTACCACAGCCCGTATCAGCCTACAAACCGAGCACAGGTGCTGATAGCAGCCAGGGCGATGTGCGGACTCCTCTACGCCATGCCACGCGAGACCGCCGTCGACTTCCGCCCCTTCCTTGGACAGCTCGGCACACGCACGGGCGCCGACCCACACGGTTGTTGGGATATGGCCTTATCCCTACTAGCTGTAGAGACGCACGCCACCCGTGCAGCACACATTCGTGCCTTCAACTCTCTCCGTCAGGGGCCTGCAGAGCCCTTGACGGAGAGAGTCGTTGCCAGTAATCAGCCTGCAACTGATTACTGGCGACGCGCCATGCGCATCTACACGCGCCTTGGGACCATCGGAGGCACACAGCTGTGGGCGCTCCGTACGATGATGCTCGGAGTTTGCCTTGAGTATACTGACATCTTCACATGGTACAGCGACGCTGTCCTCAAGCCTTTTTCAGCCACTCTACAGCTTCTCCCTTGGGTGCACCAGCTCTTCCTCCAGGTGACTTCAGCCTGCGAGGCAGCAGTAGCCCATGAGGAGACTTCCTTTACTGCAGCAATCGTCGCATCAACACCATCATCCCTCCTAACATCTCCTTCTTCATCCTCCATCATGTCCTCGTCTTCCTCCTCCTCTTCGGCCCCGCCCACACCCACTCAGACACAGGGTGTTGCAGCAGCAGCTCAGGGGAAGAAGAAGGGGAAGCGGGGACCAGGCCAGCAGCAGTCACAGCAGCAGTCGCCCTCCAGTGGTAGCAGTGGATGTTCCGTTCACTGCTACAACTGTGGAGGCGCCCATCGCTACACAGAGTGCCGTCAGCCGGTCGACTGGGCGCAGATTACTTGTGGGATCCAAGCTACACATGCCCTCCGTTCCACGTCCAGCACGTCATCCTTAGGATGCGTGGCGGCCACGACTGCAGCTGCTCTTACTTCTCCACCGGTGAGAAAGCAGCAATCCAGACCCACGCGTCCGCACCATCGCCGAGCTCCGACACCTTCTGGCGCTCCGCTTTTAGGGAGGTGCGAGTGTGTTGTCACAGCCGAGTGATTCACAGACTGTCGGTCCCTCTGTTCTTGTGGCTTGGGATAACTCGTGTGGGGGGGCACAGTCGGCATGTGATGACGATGGACCTGACTATACAGATTGGATTCATGAGTCTCACCTTTGTGCCCTTTGTCATTTCTCCCCACCTTCTGTCCAGCGTCCGACTGAGGCCAAGTGTTCCATTGCACGTTGTATAGTGACGTCCACCAGTCGTGATTCAGGTGGCACTTGGATCATCGATTCAGGTGCCACTCATCACATGACGTGTCGTCGTAGCGACTTTGTTGTTCTCGGCCCTGTTGTGTCTATTCGTTCCATCCGCACAGGCTCTGGTCAGTCCTCGCCAGTCCAGGGTGTTGGAGTCGTGCGTTTCGATGGTCCGTCTGGCCCCTTGTATCTCTCCGAGGTCCTGTTTGTGCCTGACGTTCAGCTCAGTTTGCTTTCTGTACGTGCTTGCACACTGATGGGACTCTCTGTGGAGCACACTGCCGAGTCCACGAATATGACTCCCATTGACACTCGCAGCATGGTTCTGCGTGCCTCTGTTGTGGATGACCTATACAGTGTCTCCCGGACTTCTGCTCCTTGCTCCCCTTCCCCTTCTGCTCGTGTTTTTTTCACTGGTGTCTTGTCTCCTGAGCACCAGCGATTGCTTCATCACCATCTGTGTCATGTGGGCTCCAACACTGTGTCAAAGCTCATTCAAACACAACCCGCCCTCGGTCTTGATGCAGCTTCTTTCGAGAAGCCGCTCAAGACCGACTGTCTCTTCTGCGCCCAGGGTAAGATGCATCGCTGCACCTACTCTGACTCTCGTTCTCGCGCACTTCGCCCTCTCGAGTTAGTCCATTCGGACCTTCTTGGTCCGAATGGAGTCATTGTCCGATAGGGGTCGATACGTCCTGACTCTGACTCGTGACTTCACCCGAATGCGATGGGTCTACAGCTTGCGGCAGAAGAGTGACGCCGCTCTCGCGGTTTGCCTCTCGCTACTGATGGCTGAGTGTCAGTCCCGCCACACACTACACACCTTCCGCTCGGATCGTGGCGGCGAGTTTCTAGGCGAAATGGATAGCTTCTTCGCTGAGCACGCGATTTTTCACCAGGTCTCCGCTCCAGCTACTCCTCAGCAGAACGGTGTTTCTGAGCGTTGGAACCGCACAATGGAGGATGTGGTGTGCGCTATGCGGTCTGAGTGCGGTCTCCCAGAGTCCTTCGCTTTTGAGGGCTTTGCCTACATGAGTTGGGTCTGGAACTGCCTTCCGCACGATCCTCTACTAGACCACGTTACACCGTATGAGCTCTGGTTCGGCCACCGTGCTGACCTTCATCTCGCTCGTGTCTGGGGGTCCTTGGCTTCCGTGTGGTACACCGAGGACCAGCAAGGGTCCAAGGTCTCACCGCGGGGTTGCTTGTGTGCCTTTGTAGGCATCTCCCCGTGATCGAAGGCCTCGCGTTTTTGGGACCCTACCCGTCGTCGCATTGTTGAGTCACGCGACGCGCTCTTCTTTGAGTGCCTCACATACCGTGATCTGACGTCGATTACGTGTTGTCTGTCACGCACGTCCCTACGTGTGAGGTTTTGCTCTGGATGGGGGAGTCTTCGCCTGCGAGCACCCCTCGCCAGGCTGATGTGTCCGTTTGAGCTCCCTCCACTTCACGATCTCCGGCTCTTGATGACCCAGCGATCATCGCTGTCGGCCCAGAGACCTCCCTAGCACCATCGGCTTCTACCCCGGTTCCCTCGCCTCCCTCAGGTACCCATGATCCTACACCTGTGCGTACTCCTATCTCCGCCAGCACTCCTGCCTCTGTGTGTGACCCTGCCTCACATGTCCCTACTGTCACACCGAGTCCCGTGTCTCCCACAAACGCATCTCCTCGCACGACATCACCAGCTCCCTTGCCTCAGCTCTCCCCGGCTGTGATTGTGCCCGTTCCTGAGCCTGAGGTGCGCCCCTTGAGCCCAGGTTACTCCCGTGAGCCTGGCGGTTGTCTTCGACCATTGGACTCCGGAGCTCAGGGAACGTGTGGCCCTGCAACTGGGCACTCCACTCGCAACGTTGCGAGTGGTGACCCCGGCACAAAGGCCCTAGGCCTGAGTGTCCGCACTGAGCACATAGAGGTACACCCGGCGTGTCCCATAGGGCACGATCTCATCACTCGCGAGTTCCACATTGCTTGTGATGTAGCAGCCGATCATGTGGTCTTCAGACCTAACACTGAGGCGTGCGCTCTTGCCACGCAGAGCTCTCCCTCTTTGGCGCCTGACCCGGGCACCTTGAGGGAAGCTCTCTCTTCACAGGATGTTGACGCTTGGCGTACTGACTGCAAAGACGAGCTTCGTGCCATCCGAGAGCACGGAGTTTACGAGCTAGTTGACCTTCCACCTGGGAGGAAGGCTATTCAGGTCAAGTGGGTCTTTTGCAAGAAAGTGAAGCCATATGGCTCACTGGAATGCCACAAGGCTCGCTTGGTTGTCAAGGGGTACTCTCAGATTGAGGGCATCGATTACACTGACACCTTTCCCCCTGTCGGCCTTATGACCTCAGCTCGAGCACTGTTCGGTGTAGTGGCTCAGCATGACTGGGAACTACACCAGATGGATGTGAACAATGTGTTCCTCCATGGCTCTCTGGATGAGGAGATGTACGTGGCTCAGCCACCCGGCTTTGAGGACGGCGACAAGGCCTGACACTTGCGCAAGTCCTTGTACGGCCTCAAGGAGTCTCCTCGGTGTTGGAACCAGGAGATCACTGGCACCCTGACTCGTGCGAGATATGTACAGAGTGAGGCCGATCCCTCTCTCTTCATGCGCCGGACGCTTGAGCGGTTTACCGCCATCCTGGTCTATGTCGACGACCTTTTGATCATGTCTCCTTCAGTGGAGGCCGTGAAGGAGGCCAAGGCCGTCCTCCAGAGTGCCTACAGGATGAAGGACCTTGGTCCTGCAGCGGTGTTTCTTGACATGGAGATCGTACGAGACCGCAGACGTCGTACTCTGCTGCTGCACCAGGCCCGATACGCACATGTTGTGGGGGAGCGCTTCAACGACCTCCTCGGCGCCGTGCCCACAGCTTCCACACCTCTCACACCTGACGGGCAGGATGCCCTGAAGGTGGACGATCCCACACAGCTGGGGAAGACAGTGGATGTGACCTTGTACCTCCGTCTCATCGGATCTCTGATGTACCTGGCCACTACCACACATCCGGACATCGCATTCGCCGTCAACCTCCTTGCCCCGTTTTCGCAGGCTCCACATGCTAGACCCCTTCATGCGGCTGCGCGAGTGGTGCGGTACGTGGTCTCCACACCATACCTTGGACTCTGCTTTCACCGCCAGTATTCGGTGGTCCTTCACGGCTACACTGAAAGCGACTAGGCCTGGAGCCCAGACAGACGCAGTCGCACCGGTTACGTGTTCTTGCTCGGTGGTACCGTTGTGTCTTGGCGCAACAGGAAGCAGGGCTGCATTGCACGTAGCTCATCGGAGGCAAAGTATGTCACTCTGGGTGCAGGGGTTGCTGAGGCGGTATGGCTGCAACGCCTATTCCTTGAGCTGGGTCAGTCAGTACCCGCCATTGTGCTTCGTTACGACAACCAGAGTACTCTTGTAGTTGCGGAGAACTCTGGTGTCTTCCATGCTCGCACGAAGCACATTGCAATGGAGCATCACTTTGTGCGTGACCTGGTGGAGCGACACGTGATCTCCGTCATTTGAGTTGGCACTGACATGTACCGTGCTGACTTCTTGACGAAGGCACTAGCACACGGAAAGTTCCTGGTGGCCATTTGTTCTTTTGGACTTTGCCCCTTGCCTGAGAGTGGTTGAGTGTGAGGTGTTGTGGTGGCCATACGTTATGTCGTTGCACGCGTTGTTGTACTCGTTTCAGTGCTGCACGTGTATGGACATGCGTACCATCGGGTCATGGGGTAGGATTGTCACTTGTGACGTTTCTGTCGACCTGTACAGTTTACTGTGACCACTCGGCCGTGTCCATACTCGTGCAAATCCCTGATGCTGACCCAGGCAGTACCGGTGCGTCATCTGGTGGCGGACTACCAGCTTTGAGCTGACCGACGACCGTTCCAGAGCTCTGGACGCTACCCGGGACTTCCTGCAGTTTTTCTGCAGTACGCAAGACTTTATCGGTGGAGTGGCCGTGGGCCCAATTTGCATGTTTTGCATTGTGTGTCCACCGTTCGATGCCGGATGCATGCATGTGACCAGTCGTAGCATTTGGCTTGTGATTTTGCATGTCTAGGTTCAGACGAGGTAGCGTTCTGACATGTGTGCGCAGAGTTACGGCCAAAACAGTGGTTTTGGGCCGGTTTTAGGACAGATCTTGCACTGCCGCGTGCGACACCCGCCGTGCGCCGCGGCAGGTACTTATGCCATAGACCTGTCATTTGTCATTTCTCTCTGCAAATGGATAGAGGATCCCGGTGGGAGGGAGAGCGAGGGTCGAGGGAAAGACGGATCGAGCATGCAAGAGACAAAGCGCCATGAACAGCGACGGTTTTACGAAGAAGAAACAACGCAAGTGTCTCAGTCAGAACGAACAGAGGTGTTACGCGGGCCCTAAGTTGCTGGCGAGGCGACGAGCGGGCGAGCAGCGAGCCCACCCTCCCTCTCACCCATGCCGAGCTAGGGTAGAACCTGGACCTGTTCCCCACATTAATCTGCTGTCAAGAACATGCAAGTCCAGGCCGAGAGAACAACCCGACCACGATCCCCTCTTTCTCAAGCAAAACCCACTAGGAATCCTAGCATCATCAAGAATTTATGTTGTGAGATGTTGTGGTAGGGGGAACAATCAATTCTGGGAGCGATTCTGGATTGTCTTCTCTGAACGCCCACGAGTCACCACCACTTGAGGTACAGCGTCAGCACCGACGTCCCTCCAGCATCAGTCACCTGCGTCAGTGCGATGAGTATGCAGCTAGGCCAGAGGTCACAACATGTCTGTGGCACATGAACCAACACTCCCCCATGACCCACAGCCGACGCACACAGACACAAACTGACATGAGCGTCACAAGGCGTGACATGCAACTGTACGAAAACAGGGGACAACCATTCACCCAGGATCACCACGCGAACACAACAACCCAACAGCGTGCA
>SZWC01008217.1:90936-119213 GCA_023375785.1 Penium margaritaceum
AAGTCCTCCGGTTCCTCAGGGGCCTGTGAATCCTCAAAATGCTCCGCCTCGGGGTGGGTTGCGATGCGCTCCTCCCCCTCCTCCAAGACTAGTTCTACGTCATCCCCATTTGGAGCCGACTCGGTTTCAGCATCACTTGGGACCTCCACCTGTTCAGCTTCTTCGGCTGCCTCTGCTTCGGCTGCCAGTCGTGCCGCCTCTGCTTCCTACTTTCTTTGTTGGCGACGCTGCGCCTCCCTCGCACGGCGCGCGATCTGAGCATGGTGTTGTTTCACCAAACGGGTGTCACACGATGCCGCCAGGGGTAGGTTTTCTTGGGTGGAGTAGGTCGCCAAGTCCCTTTCCGCCTTCTCCGTGTCATCATCTCTTTCTGCGTCCTCATGTACTTCTTGTGCCATATAGGCACATATCACAGTGCACACTTCCGTGGTGTCGGGTTCATGTGAAAAAAACGGTGTCTTGTCCGCGTCCGCTGACCGTTCCTCCATGGTGTAGGCCTCCCAGCTGGTCATGTAGAGCGGGAGGGCGGCGGTGCCGTCAACCTCCCCCTCACAAGCCAGAGGCCTCTCCGAGGCCTCGATCGGAAGCCTTGAGAGCCCATCCACGTTCAGCGCCGTGTTCCCCTTCCGGTGCTGCACCTCAAAGTCGTACTCTTGCAAGAGCACCGCCCACCTTGCCAGCTTCCGTGTTGGGTCGCGCAGTTTGTGGAGTTGCACGAGAGGGTGGTGATCGGTCTGCAGGATGAACTTGCGACCGTGGAGGTACACCCAAAAACATTGCACTCCGTACACCACCGCCAAGCACTCTCCTTCAATTGCGGAGTAGTTCTTTTCAGCTGCGTTCAAACGCCGACTTGAAAATCCCAAAGGCCTTTCTTTTCCCGCATCATCCTCTTGTGAGAGGGCTGCTGCAATCCCTTCGCAGCTGAAATCTGTTTGGAGAATGAAGACGCGCTCGAAATCTGGGAACATCACGAGCGGCGCGGAGGCAAGGAGTCCTTTCAGCTTCTCGAACGCCGCCTGCGCCTTCGGGTTCCATGCGAAATCTGGTTCCTTCTTCATGAGGTTGTGTAGTGGGCTTGCGATGGAGGCGAAATTCCTCACAAAGCGGCGGTAGTAGCTGCCGATGCCCACGAATGCGCGAACCTTCTTTTTATCCGTTGGTACCGGAATCTTCACAATCGCCTCCACCTTTTTTGGGTCGGGGGCGAGGCCGTCCTTGGAGATGATGTGGCCGAGGTAGGCCACCTCTTGTGCCCCCAACAGGCACTTACTCGGCTTCAAGACCAACCCCGCCTCCATCACCTTCTCCAACACTCCCTCCAAGTGCTTCAAGTGCATCTCCCAGTTTGGTGAAAAGACGATGATCTCATCCAAATACGGCACCGCAAAATCCATTCCCTCGAAAACGGTGTTGATGAGCCGCTGAAAAGCCGCCGGTGCGTTCTTGAGGCCAAAGGGGAGCCTCGTGAACTCGTAGAGACCCTTGTGTGTGACAAAGGCCGTTTTAGACACCGAGTCGGCTGCCATGGAGATGGCGTGGTATGCGGCCTTCGCATCCAACGTGCTGAAAAACTCCGCCTTTGAAAATTTGTCGAAGATGTCGTCAATGCGCGGAAGAGGGTACCGGTCTGCTTTGGTGATTTTGTTCAGCTCTCGGTAATCAATGCAAACTCGCGTTCTCCCGTCCTTCTTTGGCACCATGATCACCGGAAAGGCCCATTCACTATTGCTGGGCCGAATGACTCCCATGTCCTGGAGCTCCTTCAGCTCCTTCTCCAAAAGCTGTTGTTCCTTTTGCGAGAGACGGTACGGGCGGCACGCGATTGGCTTGTTATCACCGGTGTCAATGTGGAACTCGACACCGCTGTTGTCCACCTCATGCGGCTGCTTGGTCCATGCTCCCACGTGCGCGTCAATGAGGTCTTGCAGCTGCCTCTGCTGCCCAGGGTGAAGCCTCTTGTCGATGGGTACATACGCGCTCATCAGATCACAGCTCAAATCTGCTTCGTACTCCGGCGCCACATATCCAAGGGAGTTGGGTACACCTCGCACCGCGGCCACCGGGATGGTGACAAGCTCCTCGGAGCGCTGCTGCGAAGATGCAACCTGCTCCTCTTCCTCTTCTTTGGCTTCCTCAATCTCAGCTGCAAAACGTTTTTCCACCTTTTTCAGCTCCGCTTCCACTTGGTTGGGGCCGATATCCAGCAATGAGACCCACTCGCTTAGCCTCTCGCTTTTGTTGAGCGCTTCCACGACCAAACCCAAAGGCGGCTTGGTCGCTTCCGCCTCTCTTGGTGCTGCTTTGTTGTTGCTCTTCTCCAAATCCTCCGCTCCTCGTGGTGCCAAGGTAGGCACCGCCTCCTTCTCAACCTCCTCGTCCTCATCTGACTCGTAATCCACGAGTCGCGGTTTCATGCGGTGCTGGAGTTCCTCATGCGATATTTCTCGAACATTCGTCGGGGACGAGTCTTCCATCACCCTCTTGCTTGATTCAACCTCCGGGGGAGAATCTTCCGCATCCGAGTCTTCCTTCTCCCACTCCGAATCCTCCTCAATCGCCTTCACAGCTGCAGGTTGGGAGGGGCGCGGCGCGGGGCCGGGCTCGGGTGCTCGGCGGGAAAACATCGCACGGAGTGCTTCCGCCTCGTTCTCCTCCTCCTCTTCGTCCTCCTCCTCGCTTGGTTCCGTGGGTACCACGGGTGGTGTCACCGGGCGTGGCTGCAAGCGCTGCTGCAATTCCTCCATGGTGAGGATGTGTGGTCGCGCGCGCGGAGGTGGGGCTGAGAGCAGCTGTTGGAGCCCGAGCCGCACTGGTTCTGCTGCCCTGGTCCGTGCCGGGTCCTCCTGTAACGCTGCTGGCTGTGGTGAGGCAATGCGCTGTGAAAGGTGGAGAGGGGTAGGGGTCGCTTGTAATCCATCCATCCACTCCACCACCGAGAGGGGTACACGAACCTCCCTTTGCGACATGAATCCTGATGGCGTGCCAGGGACGCCCTCGTCATCCAACACCTCATTCAAAAAATTCACTGGCTTGGCCTTCTTAGAAACCATCCCACACACAATCGGGACTGACTTCCTTTCTCCCGGCCCATCCCGATAAAACAGCTTCTCTTGCTCGTAGTCCACACAAGCTCCTGCCGGGTACAACCAATCATTCCCCAAAAGCATTCCAAACGAACCTCCTTTGGTGACAATGACGTCCACAGTGCGGGTAAGAGTTCCCACCGTCACTGGAACCTTCCGAATCTTTCCGAGCGGCTTGGAGAGACCGTCACACGTCTCAATGAGGTATTTTGATGGTTCCAAGACTGCCATCAACCCGCACGCCGCTGCGGTGTCTTGACTCATGGTGGTAGAGCCAGCTCCCGTGTCGGCAATGCTCCCAACTTTGTGCCTCCCCACGATCACCTCCACCAATGCAACCAAAAGCTTGTCGTCGTCAGTTGCTTCCATCATGGACTGTTGCTGAACCACGTTTGCTTCTCCTTCCATCAACAGATTTAGTAAGTCCCCCCTTGCCTTGGGGCAATCCAAAATATAAGTCCACACCGACACGCCTGCGTTTGTCTTCTTCAGCGTGTCCACCACAGAAAAAGGAACGAGACGATCACCGCGCTTCGGACGTGGCAGTTGTGACGCCCGCCCCATCTGCTCCGCTCTCGCTTCCTCAAGAGTAAATGGGACATCCTCACGTCCGGGGGCATTTGGGAGTGCCTCCTTCCGTGGGTTGGCCATCAACGGTAATGCTCGCGGCTCGTCCTCGCCCTCATCTTCAAGCTCCAGGTTTTCAGCTTCCGCTTTCACCTCCTCCTTCGTTGCTTCCCCACACTCCTCAATCTGCAATATCAGGATACGCGCGGCCGGTGATTCCTCTGTTTCACGGATCGCGTGATTTGGTACCACCACCCCTGCAGCGGCCGGGTTTGCACGCGGTGCGGGCGCGGCGGGTGCAACCGGAGCTGCTACGATCTGTGGTGCGGGACGGTCGCGCCTCGGCTGAGGGCACTCACGCGCATAGTGGCCTGGTTCACGGCAGTTATGGCAGATGAGGTTGACGCGAGCGTGAGGAGGAACTCCTCCCGGTGCAGGTCCACCCGACTGCTGCTGTGACTGCTGCGCGGCAAGCTGAGCTTTGAGCTCCATGAGCTCGATACGGAGTTTCAGCACTTCCGGGTTGTTATCCTCCGCCTTTTCTTCCTCCTCAAGGTCATTCAGGTTCCGAACTACAGCTTGAAGTGTCTGCAGTTGCATCAGCTTCAAGTCGCGCTTCCACGGGTCCCCGACAGCTCGCACGAAATCCTTCACTTGTTCGGCCTCGGAATACCCCGGGATATGGCGTGCGAGTTGCCTCACACGCATCGCCAAGCTTTCCGCAGATTCTCCGGGGCGCCGCTTCAAGGTAGCGAGACCGCGAACGGCCTTCCCCACGTCGGTCGACGCCCGAGTCTTGAACTGGTTCTTGAAGCATGCCCAAAAGTGCTCCTCAGTGAGTGGTGGTGCTCCGACGACCTTAGAGTCTTCGATCACCTGCCGGTACCATACAGTGGCCATCCCATCCAAGTGCATCCTCAACCAACACAACTTTTGCAAGTCCGTAGCACGGGGGTCAAAAACCAAGGAGAGAGCCGACTCGGCTTCCTCCTTCCAATTTAGAGCCGCTTCGCCTTCATCGCCTCCGAATCGCCGAAAGTGCACCACGGGTGCCGGGGCTCCCATACCGACGAGTCCCGACACCGGCGCCCCACCGGATCCGGCGGCGACAGATGCGCCTTGGCTTGCCATTCCTGCAACCGAAAGCACGTTAGAATTGTGGTCCAAGTTGTCGTCGCACAGCGGAAGAGAAGACAACTGGTCCCCGTTGACGCCCTCTTCGTCCCGAGCCTCGGTAGCTTGGGTTCCACCGATGGAGTGCCGACGCGATCGCTTCCGTCCTTGGCCGAGCCTCTCTTGCTCGCCAAGACGAAGCGATTCGAGCGCACGGCTCACTTCCTCCACCTCGGGTGGCACTCCCGCAAGCCGTCGGCTACGGCGAGGTTGAGCCAGCGTCCCCGAATATGGCTCCAGCCGAAGGGTGGAGCCTCAAGGCTCTGATGCCAATGGATCTACCCCAAAAATTTTGTGGTAGTCAATCATCAACTGGTCAGGTCACTTTGCTCAGAACTGGTCCATGGTCAAGGGTCACAACACGTGTGCACGGAGACATTAGAATCCATAACTCGTTGATAGGATATGAGTAGATTGGTACATGGAAATACAAAACATCAATCCTTAAATGGCCAACGGCCTCGAACCGTTGAGTGACCGGGCCGCTGCCCAAGCCCGATGCCACAAGCTCCTAGCAGCTGCCATTCTCATGCTTGTCCCCAAATCTTGTCCCCTCACGATGTGATGTGCGCTCCGTGAGCCGTGCACCGTCCAAGAAATCCTGTAACCAAGACAGAAAAGGGTGAGATGAGCACCCCGTGAGTCGTGCTCCTCCCTCGACTAGGTAACCCCATTTAAGATGAGCGCCCCGTGAGTCGCGCTCCGCAAACAAAATCCTGTAACCACATATGAAGATGGAGTAGAGAGAGTGATGATTTGGTCCCCGGGTCGGCGGCGTCGAGCGAGCTCCATGTGTACCTGCACGCTTTCCGCCTCCGCCGCTCTCTCGCACCCAACACGATGCCGTGCCACCAACACGGTCACCGCTTGTCAAGCTTCCAATCCTTCCGCTTCCCATCCTTCCTCGAATGTCGGGTCCACGTGACACCCGCCGGTAACACGATGCCATGCTACCGGCGTGGTCACCTCGTGCCACATTTCCAACTCCAACCGTGCTTCCGCTTCCGTCACACTTTTTGGTGGATCATAAGATTTGGTGTTACACATGAACGTCGCCAATCTTGAGGTCGCACAGTTTCGAGGACAATGCCGGCAAATCCTTCTAGGATAAACTTACCAAATAATCCTTCTTTCCTAGCTGTACTTGTGAGAGGTGATATGTCTAAATGCGACCAGGGTTTGAGCCTATCCGATCCCTCATCCCTCGAACCTGGCAAAAATGTTCGAAGTTACAGGCCGACCAAAACGGCTGGACGGCAGGCTTTAGTGCCCAGGCGATTTTGGCCGTCCTCGTCTTATAAAATGTTAAACTGGTCGTTTATCCTTCGCCGCCGGCCCTGAGACTTAAACTTTGATGCCGGTTCGATTCCAGGATCGGTTCTTTCCTGTGTATTCAAAGGTTGTATGCCCTCAATGAATTATTTTAAAGTTTAATTCTTATTTCTATGTTTTTGAAACACATGGGCCCTCGAAAGCTCGTCGTTAGGGTGGAGTACGAGGGGAAAGTTTCACGTCGGGTCGGAGTCTACCGATGACGCCATTTACCGGCGGATTAATCATTCGGTCATCGCTGACCGTCACATTTACGATTGGGAACAAGTCAGAGTAGGCGCTCGCCGTGGCCTCGTGTCTACATCGTCGCAATATATAGTGGCGACCGGTCACGTCATCGCCGCAGACAAGTTTGCTCATCGTTCTATCCCACCCCAACCTTTAGCAGATACTTCTGAAGCAGTTCGCAAATGCAACATGAAATACCTTAGGTGTCCCGCTTTTCATATGAGCTAGCATCATTCACCCCAAGTTCAAAACAATGATTCCCATTCACCCTGGCTTAAGAAATCGGTTTAAATATACCCCTTCTGCTGTTTCGACATCACCGTCTGCACATCAGATGGAAAACCGGCTACGAAGTACGGAAGACCCATAGGTTCTTTTGCAAATATACGGGGTATATGGTACAATATGACAAAAAATCATCATCGATTGTAGACGACCGACATAGTGTCTTAAACCTCAGATCATGTGCAAATTCTAGTCCCTTGCATGTACCGTAAATCTTGTATTCTTAACAAATTCCATGTGTTTGCCTTCTTCCACGCTGTCATGACAACTCGCGACATTTGTCTTTACCTTCAGAAATACATGGACCGGCAACCTCCTTTCACCTGGCCTGTTCACTCGGGGAACTAGTAACATAAACTCCCCCAACCTTGTTGAGTTAGAATATCCATCCACTCGCTTTGCAATAGATAAACCGCCGCTCCGCCGTGAATACACATGAACCGGTAAAACACGAGGTATATCGAACAGTGGCGTCACGACGCGGGGCAGGTGGAGACCCATACTCTGAAGACGGGGCGAATGGTGACGCACGTCTGAAAACGAGGCATGTGGTGACCCATCTTTGGAAGTCGGGGTGTATGGCATTCGTGGAAGGGAGAGGCGGGGAACCTCCCATGGTGACCACCAAATGGGATTGTGAGAAGAGTTTATTCATAAGATAGTGCATATGAACATTGCCCCCAACTTTACCAAAATGTAACTAGGGCGCTGTAAAACAACCAACGCCTGAAACAAGCAATGTCTGTATGCCAGCCATATGAGATTTGGGGATCGTTACCACATTTAAGCCCAGGCACTGTATGTGTGTTGTACGATAGTAGTGGTGGGTCCTTTGGATTGTAGAAGCACAGCCTACGACAATTGTTTACACTCCAAGAATGCACTTCCCCTCGTGATTGTAACATGGATGTCATTTGTGTTCGGTAGCTTTTGTACTCGTGTTGTTTACATCCAACCCTTTGGTCTGGGGCCTGATGTAGACTAGTCAATGGCATACTAATGGTGTGGTAATGTGCACCGGGCAATGGCCATCCTATATGCATGCTCAACATGACACGTATATCAACAACGATGTTGCCGAACATCACGAAGGATCCTTTAGCGTGTGGGATAATCCCAGACATGGTGCTCACTCTGGACAGCAGGCATTTCATGTATTTACCACATCTTCTCCACAACATGAGTGCGACAACCCACCGAGAGGTTCCGAGGAGGTGTTGCCACGGTCTTTTAAACATTGCATGAGGTTGCTTGCTCCCTTATTTCCATGGTCCTTGCCATCATTTTCAAACAGCGAGTCAAGGATATCCCTCCACGGGCAAGGGACGGTTATATACAATGTATCCCGTAGTTTGTACATTGTCCATGCACAGTTTATGGCCCACGTGTGTTCGTGGTAGCTCGTTGATATTCAGAAGCAATCTCATATCAACAGACATAGTCCAATGACAAAAAGCATGCTTGCTTGTTGTAATGAAGATTTGTGATTTGCATTTGTGGCAATGGGTTAGAAAGAATAAACTCGTGATTATCAAGTGTTTCTCACGGCTTTGCCGTGGATTTTGGGTTATGCCTACCAAGAACCCCACTTGAAAATGTATGTTGTACATGCATGGCCTCGTGGTTTATCCCACGGCTAGTGCTACAATCCAAAGATACGTGGATTGGGTGTATTGCATTCATTTGAAATAGAAGATGTACTCAACATGCGACAGGCAACGGCACGGTCACTGACCGAACGTGTATTTGAAGGCTACTTTCGCCTCTAACATGGAACGTCGTTGTTCGTTGGTGAATTTCAGCCAAGCATCATACATCAATGCATTGTAATGTTGTTTTCATTGAAAGGCGCATACACATGGAATACACAACGCTCATGCAGGCCAACAGGTCGCACTCAACAGCACCACCATTAGTGTGACAAGACCAAAGGCCTGATATGGCAATGCAGTCATGTAGATAGGACACATTGCATTGCACATTCCATGTAATTCTATAACGATGACATACAATTGGATTCGACCAAACCAGGAAAACTATACACACAATTCGTTAAAAAGACATCCATGACCCAATATCCAATCACTTGCTTGCAGTCTTCAAGGTTCTCCAGTTGTGAATTGCTTTGTGCACTGAGGCACTCCCCGTTTGTAACATTGCCTATATCTCGTACATATCGTGTGGATTTCATATAGAACTTTGTCGTGGAGAGTGGCATACATGACCATTAATCATACTTTGCCTATTCATACAGAGGTTCGTGCCGTGCACAATGGGTCAAACCAAGTGTACCCCAAGAACGAGATGTTGAACAAACGAATGACCAGATACGTCAACATTGACATCCTCACATGCCCAAGTCCACAATGACCTTGAACCATGATACTCGATAACACACTACATGTGTGTAGCCTTGGACCACATGCGAACAACCTTATCCATTGGTATTCATAGGCACTTGTAATGGACATTGCATTGTCGACATTTTAGGACATCAGACTCAAGCAAGCCCGTGCAGCTGTCGAGTACAACCTTAATCCCTTTGAAGCCTGCACAAATTGTTAAAAAGAAGCCTTCACGCACGGAAATCATTCACGTGGTATAAAACCACAATGGTGGATGTCTTTGCGCACATGTATGCTTGGGGACAATGAGCTTCATCTTGTCCCGCACGCCATGAGGTAACTCCGTTTTCCTATTGATACGACAAGATGAAGACCACACAATACTGGGATGCCATATGGCACGTGTCAAGTGGAAGTGATTTCATTGTAGGAGAAACTGACTTATGTGGAGGTTTGCTTGCCTGCTACCCGACGATGAGTATTGAGTGCATCCATACCTTCCATCCGTGTTGTGTTTGGAACTTCATGGAAAACCTGACTAGCGTGTTTGATTTATTGAAGTTCCCCCACTACATTAACAGCCCGCTTCCATTGGTCAGCTCGTGGTTTCTTGTCCTATAGTTCCACTTGACCACTAGTCTTTATGCTAGTCTTTAGGTCCATCTTATGTTTGATATTGCACTGTGAACACAGCTCTTGAGGTATTTTCTAGAGAAGGGGATAACCAAACCCTTTGACTAAAGATGCAATCTCCTTCGGTTAGGATGTGAACGTCGTCGGTGTTGTCCTCGGTTAGGCTACTTGTATCACTACATTAGCTGGTACAATTTCACCCTCCTCGTCATAAATCACATACACTAGAGTGTGTGTGCCCATTGTGCTTGGTTCTTGTGTCCACTTTGAGCGACATTGGTGTCGTGTGTCATTACATTGTGGCTGATACATATTCGGATGCCTCCTCCATCGTGGCTTCTTACAACCCTGGTCTTATCAGGGTTTACTCAATTCGACGGTGTTTAATCCCTTTATTGATGCTGCCGTATATAATGTCATTGGTCCATCCCATTAGCAGACGTGCCAGTGTTAGAAATCACCCTTGAGGATGATTTAACGACTGCTCAATGGATACGCCCTCCAAGCAGCTACATCATGTAACACCCTAGCCGGAGAGTTTTGCGAGGTATAATAATGTAACGTTTCTCTTTAACAATTTGTTCAAACGCCCCTATACTGGAATCCAACCCAAGATCATAAACCATCATGTGATTCATAAAAGCATGAGAGGACCCCATTTGAACAATCCGGGTATCACTTTGCAACCTTTAGAGGTTCGGCAAAGCGGTTGGTTCTATTAATTGCCAGCATGGATGTCATTAAGACAGGACATTTTGTTCACTTCAAACATTCCCAACCAGAAGAAGGGTTGTGGTGCCTGTACTTCCAATAGTTACATTGATGCATCCAATGTGTTCAGTGGACATTGTCGATGTGAGTAGCTAACACACGTTAATGGTGGTAATTGCCGGGCTTACTTCTATGGTCAAGATGGCACAGTAATTTCCTGAATTCAAGGAGCTTACTAAAATTCAGGAAACTCTCTTAAAAGATAGTATAGTGTTTCATACTGCAACATTATTTGTCCGTATGGGCCAGATGCAGTTCTGGCATATAGGTCCCAAAGGGGGAAATTGACCCTAGAACTATAGAGTACTACACGCTGCATGCACAACAAGGTTGTACATGCCCGCCGACTCAAGCTAATCAGCTTACGTGCAATGAAAATTTGCACTCATGGGTACATGGCTATATCCAACGAGGGTGGGGCTACACCTTCCCGGGCAATACGAACAACCCCATGTAAGTAGATGCATCAACACGACACAACAACCGCATGCAAGGCTTGGATTTGGGACCTTTCTACATGGTTGCATGCACGACACAACATTGCATCATTACATGAATGCACAAGTCACCAGCGACGCGTAGAACCTAGAGTGGGAACTGCATTGCATCAACATTTTATGCAAAACTCAACATAAAGAACTACTGGAGGAGTTAGTTCTCACCGGACGATTAATTGGCTAGGAACCTTCCCACCTGCAGCCATAATACTATACCAACTGTGACAGCTGCCGTCAGCTTGCAATAAGTTGCGGCCAGCCTGGTAATCCTCATTAAGCAACTCAACCATCACAAAAGCATTCCATTTTCAGTCATGAACAGCAGTTCCACCAGTGTCCGACACCACTTGTAACTAGGACTCTGAACCCGAAGGCCCAAAGACCTCATTGTGGTGGTCAGACTACGTCCTGGACTCAAGTAATGTTACTCGAGTTGTCTCGATAGACGTTGCCGATCGATGGGCCAGGAGCTGTGGCTAAGCAGAAGAGTCCAGAGCTAGCTTCTATCTATATTGTGTATGTTGTACTATCTCTTGTACTATAGTTGTCAATCAACTATAGTCCTCCAGTCCCAACATTCATTTTGTTCCAACTTGTCACTCTATTCCCAGTTGCTCTCTGCACACAATCGTCCTAACAACAAGGAGTACAGTCTTTGCTACACCCCACAACTTTAAACATGGTATCAGAGTAAGGTTAGTACCCACCTCATCTATCGTCCGAGTCCCAGCTAGTAGCACTTTGAGGAGAGCTATGGATTCTAGTTGCCTATGCTATTGAGAAACTCATGTCCTTGAGCCTCTAGTGAATGGCCTCACTTGCAAAATCCCAAGGTATCGTGGATAGCAAGAGAAACGTGGAGATAGAGAATCGAGGTGCAAAGTCTCCACCTCTTGATGAGAACTCCACCCCCCCTCGTTTGTGCATGGGGAAAGATCATGGTCGCCATGTGGCAGAGCACGAAGGACACAAGGTACAAGAATAGCAATGCTTGGCAGATGAAGCAAAGCACGTGGCATAGTAAGAAGTAGCAATGCATCAGGCCGTGGAATAAGAGATCATGGTGTTAAGGTAGTAGCTTGGTACACAAAAGCTATTCCGCTCATGAGAGCAGCTCATACGTGCTGACCTGATGAATCAGCTTTATCGATAGATGGCATGGCTACTATAACAACATCAGCTACAGTAGGGGCAATGAAAGTAATAGTAACAAGAGTAGTTACTTCAGTTCAATTATGCCCAGAAAGCTTTGAAAATATCACCAACTCACCTAGCTTAGGTTAACACTCCACCTGTCATTCAATTGTCTGTCATTCCTTGAGTGGTGCCACCAATTGCATTTGTCCGGGTAGGGGTACAAAAACAGTTATGATAAAATAGCAACAGGTTCCATTGGACATGTCCATGTTGGCACTATTTTGACCATCTCCACAAGAACTACTGCCTTACATGTTCATGGGACAACCACATCCAACACTGTAGCATGTGATTGAGGCGTAGCAAGTAGCATCCAACGTGTAGCAGTATTGCACCACAAACCCAAGTTCGCCAACACAAGGCATTTGGTATTAGGGGTTAGAGGGCATTGTGCTGCAAACAACAATATTCTTGTACCTACACAAGATCAATATTGACTAGTTCGATGGAAAACAAAATCTCACACCATGCCCACGAATCCAAGCAACTACCCATATTCATAACATCTCAAAGTTTTACTTTGGCTATTGTATCCCTCTAACCTGTGGACCTTTGCCAAAGAACGTGAAAAGGTTCAACCACTTCACGTAGGTCACACTAGGTAGTTGAACAACCACCTCATCCATCATTTCCAGCAGGCCATTTGTATGTGCGAGGTAATGGCCAAGCCAGCCAAGTATGTCTGGTCCTATCTGCGACAAACCTA
This sequence comes from Penium margaritaceum, assembly GCA_023375785.1. Taxonomy (NCBI): domain Eukaryota; kingdom Viridiplantae; phylum Streptophyta; class Zygnematophyceae; order Desmidiales; family Peniaceae; genus Penium; species Penium margaritaceum. The sequence goes on from SZWC01008217.1 coordinate 103,757, forward strand.
CGTGTGGAGCGAGTCCACTTTCAGATGTCATCTTCCAACTGAGCTCTCCCACACCAGTCTCAATATTTTCACTGACGTCTAGAGCTACAGTAACAAGGCAAAACTGTTTCACTGCCAACATACCACGATAAACGCACTCATGTCTAAGCCAATCTTTATCACACTTGACACTCGGATGGCGTTGAGAAGGTCCAGTAGTCCAAGCATATATAAAAACCAACGAAGGCATAGTCTACAAGATGAAACTGACAAAGCACCGGGACTGCCAACTTGCAAGTAAAGAAGCACGCATCTTCATGAATGCAGCTCACCAAGATGAAGCAAAGAAGAAAGCGTATAACTCTTGAGTGAACAACCACAAATTAATGAAATTAGCATACTCCCATGAGTCAACGCGCTCCCACCCAAGTGCAAAATCTCATAATGGAGCAAGCCCATTGATTGGATCATGCTCTGAAGTTACATGTCAGAACTAGAAGAAAAAAACAGACGCGATGAAAGATTGCCTCAAAAGACTAAATGACAAGGAGGAAGGGAGGATGCAAAGAGACTCAAGGAAAAGAAATGGAGGGATAGACGAGGATTGGAGGAGAGCAAAGTATAATGGGTAACTTGGAGTCTTCCTTGAAGGCAAAGGAGAAAGGCAAATGGACATTTTCTTACCACTACATCCATGCTCCAACTCTCACAAAATTAGAGAAACACACTTGTTCACTCACCATATGTTTTTTACTTGGGTAGCATGTGTACCTTGCACATCACATACCATAAGGCTGCCTCAACCATCATGATCCCTACGACCAAAGCTATGTAGTAGTCACAAACAACAGGCAAGTGCTCATGCTCCGCAAGGGCATGATGGCTGTGGCAGGGTTTAATGGAACACAAGTCAAGCTTGACAACTTCCACTCCTTACATGATAAAGATGCTACCATCCAATCCATTGGCCAATTCACGAACAAATGAGCATGCATCTTCAATATCAATGAATACGTTATGCTCAACAACCACGAGTGAAAAACCTTTGCATAAGGTCGGCTCCATCCTCAAGACATGATTGAGCTATACTTCAACGTACCAGCTCAAGATGATCCAGATTTCCCATTTACAGTAGCGACTCTATACCAACCAATAGGTACATATGTATTAGTGTGGCACAAGAGGCTCGACCACACTGGCATTCAGGTGGTGGAGTCAATCGTGAAGATAGGCAATGTTAATAGCATCAGCATCTAGAACATTGGCCAGGAAATAACTGAATCCCACGAAGATTGGGTAAGCGCCAATTTACAACAACAGAACTTCCTCTCACAACCCGATGCGACATTGGTTAAAAGTTGGAACCAGTTCACACCGACGTCTGCAAACTGCTCCCCTCTGCTATAGTGTATGGAGGACACCGTTACTTCATGAACTTTGTGGCTGATTTTACAATTTTTTTCGTGGAGCTACCCTCTCCAAACGAGAGAGGAAGTACCAACCTACTTCTTCAAGTGGTTGGCAATGACAGAGAGTGGAAACAACAAGAAGCTGTAAGTCCTTTGCTCTAACAATGTTGGAAATTCCACATGCACAAAGATGTTCCCAAGGCTTGAGAACATGGACATTATAAGGCAATTTCCAACGTCGTACACCCCGCAAGAAAACGGTGTTGCAGAAAGGGCCGATTACACTAATCAGGGTACATGAAAGTCTATGCTACTAGAAGCGCATCTCGACAACCCTTGGTGGTCATACGCTTTGATACAAGTACTTTCGATGCAACATCGTATTCCATACATGGCCTTGTCGGTTATGACACCATTTAAAGCATGACACAGGTGCAAACTGGACATCATCGTGCTTTAGAGCATCAACTACATTATGCTCTTTTCACGTCCCAAAGGAACTTCAACGGAATCATGCACAAAAAGCAACATGGGTATTATTTGTTGAACAAAGCCCCAAAATGAAAGGCTGGGAGTTCCGTGTCGTCAAAACCCATCACATCACCGTCATTTGTGATGTTATTTCCTTTGCAAATCCGACACATCAAGGTCAGGAACCCAAACGCTTGACCACGGCAACCCTTATTGAGTTGTCCCATGACTCGTTTGTTGAGTCAATCCAGGACAAAACAACGAAGTGTGATCCACTCGCTACGACAGATATGAGGTATAGTTAGTCTACCAAAATGCATTCACTCCACAATTAGTTAGTCAAAACATGTATTCATGTATCCATGCATTTTGAAATAATCTTAACAGTGAACGCATGTTACTGGAGCCCACATACACATTAATTGTCAAATGCAAAAGGACTAAAACTGTTTATACAACGTGGATAACTTTAGTAAATGATCAATGCTCACTTTTCTTTTCACCCCCTAATACACTTCCTTCCACACAGTCTCAAAGGTTAAGTGATTGGTTGTACACGATGGGCTTAGAACAAGGCAAGCAGGGAGCCAATGCCTCTGAGTGTGTCCCTTGTAGATGACCATGATGAATGCATTCCACTTATAAGGATGCAGGTCATAGTGCGTCGTGACAAATGCCACCCCGTGGCGACACAAGATGGTGCGGAGGCGATGAGATTGACAAAACATGATGTCAGTATTGAACTTCTGTACTTCACGTGCCTCCTGTAGTCGCACATAAATGAATAACACAAGAAGTATCAAGCAAAGTGTTACATGACAACTGCAGGAATACAGGGATACCATTAAGAATGATGAGGTCCATGTAGATTTCATAACAATGCATTTCACAACTTTCCTTTCAAGTACCTCATATGCACTATCGCCCAAAGTCACTCAATGAAGCACGGACAGGGGAGTCTGCAATAGAATGGAGAGTTGTGGTAGATGCAGATACAATAGCCTCATGGAGTGATGAACCTCAGATCTAATGGAGTTGCCATCCGGCTCAATGCTTGTTAGTGTGAACTGGGTATCAATGTTGAAGAACAAAGAAGATGACGGCATCGACATGTTCAAATCATGCTCAGATGCAAAGGGATTCGCAGGAGTGGATGGCAAGGATTTCTTCAAAACCTATGCTCCAATGTGCGGTTATCCTAGAGCACGTGTCATGCTTGCCAATGTAGTAGTTAGATTACAAGGTGTAGTAGCTTGATGTCAACAATCCCTTTTCTGCATGGAGAAATGGACGCTCTCGTCTACATAAAGCAGCAAAAAGGATATGATGGTGGTAGCGGAAACGTGTGTAAGGTCGTCAATAGCTTTTGTGGATTGAGGCAAAGTCCTCTTCCTTTGAACTGCATGGTACAAGGTCTCCTCGAGTCCTTGGACTCCCATCCATCAGCCTACNTATCCTAGAGCACGTGTCATGCTTGCCAATGTAGTAGTTAGATTACAAGGTGTAGTAGCTTGATGTCAACAATCCCTTTTCTGCACGGAGAAATGGACACTCTCGTCTACATAAAGCAGAAAAAAGGATATGATGGTGGTAGCGGAAACGTGTGTAAGGTCGTCAATAGCTTTTGTGGATTGAGGCAAAGTCCTCTTCCTTTGAACTGCATGGTACAAGGTCTCCTCGAGTCCTTGGACTCCCATCCATCAGCCTACGACAACTTCTTGTTCCTACGTCGTCAAAACGAGGAAAAGTGTCTAAACTACTACTTCCTTGTCTATGTTGACAATATCCCAATTATTTGCTCGTCGCAAAACCTCGTCCATGCAATAGATTGTGCAATGGCATGAGGGGTCAATGTGACGTTGATGCCATGCGTTGAATTTGCACCCTTGGCATGGACATCAAACGTGACCGCTCAGCACACACGCTCAAGTCGTCTCCGCGGTCTTGCACAACCAAAGTCTTTGAATGGTTCGACGTTCCTCGCTGTCTAGTTCTGCCTAACCTAGAACGACAACACGTAATCCACCTAGGATCAAGGAGGAAAGTTGGGACATACTATTGGAGCAGAGTGGGTTCTCTCGTGCAGGCATTAATACACGGTTGACATTGAATACGGTGTACAGTGAGCAACTTGGTACCGTAGTGGTCTTCAAGTTCGTTTTTTATGTTTTATACTTAAAGGAATCCATAATTTCGATCATGGATTTTGGCTCGTGGGTTGTTTTGGTGGTTGCTAAGATTTCGTTGAAAAGAACCATGTGGTCGTTAAATTTGTCAAAAACCTAGTTCAACACTGGTGATTGCGCGCGTTATCTACATTGGTTGGTACTTTGGCGTTGACAGAAAAACTGGTTGTCCTCGGCCACCCTTCTTTACGAGTTGCCACGTTAATCAGTACGTGGACTACACACCGCATGAAGCCACTTTCTGGATCTGTGCACGTGCAGAGAAACCAAGGGCGTCGAAACCAGACCGGTCACTGAAGATTCCAAATGCAATAACAGACGCAAAGTGTTTGAATTCAGGAGGTAAACAAGAATTTGTTTCCCTCTCTCGGAAGAATTGATTTGGGTGTACCTAATGAATTCGTTGGAGACAAGTATTGTTCAATTTCAATCACATCAAAAATACTTATATTCAAAATTAGAGATCAATAAGATACGTAGGAACAAGACGTGTAGTAAAAGGAACTCAAAGGACCAACACTTTGCCTACCACAGTGTTGCTTTTTAACTTGTCTAACAACCTGGAGCTAAGTTGCTATGTGGATGTTGATTTTGGCAGTACCGAGGAGGAGAGACGTAGCACCACAATGTTTTCTTGTCACCTGGCTGGAACATTTATCTCTTGGTTGAGCAGGATGCAAAACATTATCACACTCAGCTCAGCTCAAGATGGGTATTCCTTGCCAAGAGCAGTAGCTTAGCCAGTTAACTACGTCAGGAACCTCCTTGAGGACATTGGCTTTTTGCAACATGAACCACCAAAATTTCAAGTCGATAACAAGCTAGCCATTAGCCTTACAAACTCTATGAAACGAAATGGTCAAACAAGCACATTGACATCCGTGGCTACTCAATGCAGTAGAAGGCAATTTATTACAATAAATTCCTCAAGCAAGTCCAAAGAATGGCGCAGATACTATATTTCATGCTAAAAGTTACATGAATGGAGCCTTGTGGACTTGCCCACTCACAATATCCCACAAAGAAACATAGCCTTTGAGGAAGATGAAGCCAGATACGCGTACGAGCACCATCAATTGACTCTATATTAAAGAAAATGGAGGTTCGTGCCTTGTGGTATGCACTACATTTTTTGTGGAGTACACAAAAGAGACTCACAGACGTCAGGAACATTCATCTATAGCAGAAAGTACCCGGTAGCAGCCCGATTCCTTATAGCACCGATAAACTCAATCACGTTCACACTCAAAATAACATCCAAAGGGTTAAAGCTCACCCTCGCTCAGCTCGAGTCCTTACAACACCGATAGACCCAGACACACCACTGCCTTCGCGACACAAGAGGTCAGTTTTGCTCCATGGCAACCCATGGCTTTGGTGAACCGTTTCCATCTTTTTGCGGACTTAGGATACCTGCTTTAGTCTCCAACTTTGTTGAATAAACACTCATCCAAGGACCCAATTATGTCCTAAAAAAGGCGAGCAAAATCCCGAGCTCACCCAGGAAAGGAGTGGCGAGTGAGCTCGCGGCTCTTGTTTTCCCTCTAAAGCCCCCCTACACTATTGGACCGTGGGTGCCATAGGTTGGGAGCAAACCTAGAAAGGGACGATGGAGGCAAGAGCAAAACGACGAGCACCTGCTACAAGCAAATGAACATCAAGTTGCCGGGTGCACTGCTCACAACTACAAGTAGGGGAAGGATACGGAGGATGTGCATGTTGTGACTACAACGACTCTAGATCCTGGTACATTTGCCAAAATTGAGTAGATTTTGTGTGAAGCTACGGAGAGACGAAATTGCATGCATGGGAGTAAGAATGACGATTGTAACATAGAGATCAGGTTGTATGCACATCCAGCAACTCGCGAACGTGACACAGGAGAGGGAAAACGTTTTTTATGTCTTCCAGCAAGTTCTCATCCCACCAGAAGGCCACGAAGAAGCTTTGCACCGAAGGACGAGTCAATCATGACACCCTTGCATATAGTGGCATCCATGTTGCCTTCGACTTCTGACTTGAGGGGGTCAAGTCGGAGTCGCCAAGTCGGTCCACGTCGACTTGGACGTCGACTTGACTTGACCCCCTCTTTTTTAGCCGGGGTCAGTTTTCACCCCTTGTGTCACAAGGGACTTGACAGGCATTGAAAGGCATATTTTTTCCTGGAGGCATGCGCAAATACCGTTGTGCCTAGCGAGAACTCTACGTCTGCAGCGCTTTTCCATGCTCGATGGTTGATGCTCGTGGTGTCCATTCATTGGTGCGTTGATTTACATGCATTATGTTACAGCAATGCTTGGCTAACAACCAAGCATTGGTCCTACATGGAAGATATGACACGGCCATGCATGCTTAAAGCGTGGGTGGTGCGTGTACATCGTGCGTGAACCTGGTGTTCTTGTTTTGCGGCGGTGAACGAACCAATCGTAAGCCTTGTTGCACGTCACGGAAGGATAATGTGTGTGACATGTGGCAAGGGTTTGACGAGTACTCTCATCAAACCGAGTAGCAGTTTGACAAACCCGTACGAAGCGCATCCACCGTCGGACCTTTCGAGGAGCCCACTTTCTGGCATATCCTTGCCATGCAGTTGACCAGCCAAAATTCACTCTGCCCCACTCGGTCGACATGGCTGGGAAGGGTAAGCAACCCACGTGTGCACAAGTGCCTGCTTCACCTGAGCTCCCTGTACTCTCCGGGGACTTCCTCGTCTGGGCGCTCAGCAAGTTCTTCCGACCCATACCTGCACAGGCAGGCTACCCCGGGTTTCAGTGTGGAGCATGCGGTGTCAGTTCAGACCGCATGCGCAGTCATGTTGGAGCAGCCGTGCACAACATCGTGAAGTGCAAGTACCCTCCTGCTGCTGCCCGGGCCATGCTCGGCCTCCCGCCTCTGGCTAGCCCACCAGACGCCTTTGTTCCATACAACGAGAAACTTTACAATGGCCAAGGAGAAGCGTGGGGGACGAAGGACCAGCCCGTGGACTGGCAAGCACTGGTCCTAGAGCAGAAGACACAGGAGGCAAGAGCAGCGGCGGGTGTGGGTGGAGTTGGTGAAAGCAGTTGTCCAACAGACGGTGTTGACAACCCTACCAGCTGAACATCGGCCACCATTCCCGACTCATTACGTAGATCCACTCTCGTGTGAGCTTCCTCTCTCAACCTGGCACGGAAAACAACGATACCCGAGCACATCGCCAACGCTGCCAACTCTCAGTGTCAGAAAATAGTTGTGCGAATCATGGCAAAGAATGTGGTGGCAATCTCCTTCTGCCGGGATCCTACCGTCCTTGAGCTGGTGGAAGACGCACGACACACAACCCCGGCCTTCAGACTGCCCAGCCGAGACAGTGTCACTGACATCATCCTGCCAGAGATGGATGTGGAGCTTGAGGAGTTGGAGGCCCCTCTTCGCAGCGGATGGGATATTTTTGGGGTGAGCATAGGAGTGGACTAGTAGTTTGACATTCAAATCAGGCCAATCTACTCGGCCATGGCATTGAACTCCGAGGGCGTGGCTCACCTTTTCTCGAGAGATGCAAGTGGTGTTGTCCGTGATGCCAACCACATGGCAGTCGTGATCGACGGTGCCATTGCTGAAGTGGGTACTGAGAGGGTGGTGATGGTCATCACGGATAACGCCTCCACCAACAAGAAGGCCTACTTGGAGCTGAAGAATAAGTATCCATCTGTGTTCTTCACCCATTGTGTTGCACATTCCCTGGGCATGGTTTTGAAGGATGTTGCTAAGAGAGAGTGGGGAGTGGCTCTGATTTCCAAGGCTGAGAGAATTGTGTCATTCTTCAGGAACAAGGACTTCTTGAGGTCCTGGCTGAAAACCGAGGGAGGAAAGGTACTTCTGCCAGCTATTGCTACTCATTTTGCATCCGTGCACAAGATGTTGGAGTGCCTGGTGCAAATGCGCGACGTTCTGGTGAACATGGTTAGCTCCACAAAGTGGTCAGAGTTTGGAACTGTGGGCAAGGATGCAGGATGGACGGTAAAGAAGAAGGAGGTGCGGCGGCTGGTCAGGATGGGAGTCTTTTGGGTGCAGGTGAAAGCCATTGTGAAGCTGATGTTTCCCATTGTCCTGGCTTTGCGAAAGGCTGATGCAGGTGGTGGCACTGCTGGCATTGNAGGCAATGTCGACTTGGAGAATCACGCCAAGTCGACTTGGTGTCGACTTGGCGACTCCACGTCGACTTCGACTTTGAAAAGGCAACATGGAGTGGCATGCACTTAAAACACTACAAAGCGCTAACTTTCACCCAGCGTTGCTTCGAATTGATCAAGAGACTAAAGATGACACCGAAGTATATTAACACCAGTGAATGTCTAGAAACAAAATTTTGAATATGAAATCTACCCAAAGGAGGTCGAGGACGTGAAAATCACGAATGAACCTGTCAATTTCAAGCCCAAAAGCAACCCCATGTTTTATCTGAACCTCTTTCGTACCAGGACAACAACGGGAAGTTTGTCTTTACGTAGGAAGTACATGGGAGACACCAAGTTTCTCAACATTTTCACTGACAATAACTAACCTCAACAGTGCACAAGTGAGGAGGAGTATGAACGGTGGTGGTTAGTGTGCCTATGTTTCTGGTCAATTTGTCACAAAAAAAACTCGCAAAAGTGTTAAGATGTTTTACTTTTTAAAACATTGGGTTCTGCTATGGGCATTTTCTCCCCTCATACATGCCATATTTGATCATGGAATCCAGGTCAAAGGCGACGGAAACAGACCCTGTAGTGGTAAATTAACGTTTATTGCATGCACATGGGGTTTGTGCATGTGTGCTAACTTAGGCAAGTCAGTAGCTATACAGTGCAATTATGCACTAATGGGGACCGGGCTAGATGGTTCGAGTTGCACTCGACTAGGCAGTAGGGACCACCCTACACAAGCAATTGCATCCGCACGTCTCGGGACGTACATAAAAGGCCTAGAGTGGAGAGCATCCTACATCATTTCATGCATGTGGGACACAACAATGCATCTCTGCATACANACTGTGGGCAAGGATGCAGGATGGACGGTAAAGAAGAAGGAGGTGCGGCGGCTGGTCAGGATGGGAGTCTTTTGGGTGCAGGTGAAAGCCATTGTGAAGCTGATGTTTCCCATTGTCCTGGCTTTGCGAAAGGCTGATGCAGGTGGTGGCACTGCTGGCATTGCCTTTGAGACTTTGCTGGACACAATCGAGTCTTTGAACAAGCTTGCTATGTGTAGGGACAGCCGCCGTGCTGCGTGCAATCCGCAGTGGGTGAAGTTTTCCCTTGAACGCCTGAGCATGCGGTGGACTAGTCAGATGCCGTGCCCCATTTTTGGCTCAGCGCGTCGTTGCCTCCCACAGCATTTCAGCCACAAATTCGATGGCGATGAGAAGATGATTGAGGCCTGGAACACAGTCGTGAACGCGATCGTGCCAGACAACCGGGACCAAGAAATGCTGTGCACTGAGCTGGAGTGGTTTGAGAATGGACGAGTGACTCCTGAAGAGGACCGTGCAAAGGCGAGGGACGTGCAGCGGGCCAAGGAAGCTGTGCAGTAGGTGGTGGCTGGTGACCTGCCAGCATACAAGTGGCATGCCCGCCACATGACAGGCCTCAGCTTCTGCGGCTCTACCACGTCTATTCTCATTGCGCCGTTGTGCCTGGTGACCTTAGGCTCTCTTGGACTCTCTCTTGCTCTGCCTGTTGTGTATTGGCGGGTTTGTACGTCCAGGTTGTTGCCTTGCAGCTAACTCCCGACGCCCTTACCACACACTTTCCACGCCCACTGGGGCAAAGAAAACACTACCAAAATTTTCTCGGCACAGTCACGTCACTGGCAACCTGCCAGTTGACGATGACCAATACACGGCCCTGTAAGCTGAGCTTCAACGTGAGCGCAATGCGCTACAGGCAGCTCTCATTGCTTAGCGCGTTGCTGAAGAGAAGCTACGGGCTGAGCAGACGGACGAAGAAACCTTCACCGATCACATTCCTGACCTGGTTCTTAATCGTCTCCAACCCACACTGCGTGCCACACAGTCTGCCATTATTGTTGTAGCGTTCTCCACCTCCCTCGCTTCCGCATCTGCCACCACCGGCTTTTCCTCCTCTCATCCGCTTGCAGTTGCAGCCGCCGCCGACGCAACGGCAACCAAAGCACTTGTCCCATCAGTACAGTGCAAGCCTGACTTTGACTCTACTCTACCCCACTTCACCTCCAATCTCACATTCCATTCTTGAGAGGTTTGTTTCAGTGCCTTGGCACAGGGGGAACAGCTCTAGGAATACTAGCATGAACCCAACCCCTCAGCTGTTCCACCTTTCTTGCCAACCGAGTCTGAGTCGGCACAGGCTATCCGTGCCCTTATTCGAGCTGGATCTGACGATCTCACAGATGAGATTGGGTCTTACAATGCAGACAATGCACACCGCACCCCCGCTGACCCAGCTGGGGCTTATGCCGTGATCAAACGGCGCACGACAGTCACTGGACATGCAGCACAGAGTGTCCTCATCGTCCAGTTGAACATGCTCTCCATGCGTACTGATGAGACTGCTGACGCCTATCGGGCTCGCAGTCTGCGAATTCTACGCGACCTCGGCAAGGCCACCCCTGGTCAGCTCCCTGCTGTTCTTTCCATCATCAACGGCCTCATCCCTGAGCTCATGAACATCTTCTGCGAGGTGAAGGCCATACAGCTTGAGCGCTTGGCTGCCGTCCCCGTCCCCACTAATGCACCCCCTGGCATTCGGGCTTTGTGGGAGTTTACCTCCCAACGCCTCACCGACTTGTGGAGCTCACTACAGAACAAACATATTCATCGCACCGCCGTTGCAGCAACAGCCACCGCACTCCCTTCTTCCTCCACCTCCTCTGCCTCAAGCTCATCCTCCATCACCACCTCCACCACTACTACCATATCTCTTGCTACACAAGGGGATGGTCGAGGTGGGGGGGGGGGGTGGTAAAGGTAAGGGCCGCGGAGGTGGCTTTGGCGGTGGGGGGCAGGGCAGGGGTGGCAAAGGTTGCAGTTCTGATGGCACCGCATCCCCTGCTCCCTCCACCAGCACTGTCACGTGCTGGAACTACGGTGCCACCGGTCATGCGGCACCCAAGTGCCCTGCCCCACCTGACAATGCACGCCTTGCCTCAGCTATGTGTGCTCACTGGGCACGCTCCTCGGGGTCTGGTGAAGGATCTGCACTCTCCTCCACCTCCATAGGGTCAGGTGTTGTCCCTGCATGCTCCTCCTCCTCCTCCTCCTCACCTACACTTGCTGCCTACAGCGCTGCTCTCTCCTCACTGCCCTACGCATGCACCCTGGGGTTGGCCCCCGGGGCTTGGTGGCCTTGTCTACTTTGGGCCTCCCTCTGGCTTCTACTCACCTCCGCCATGGGCATCCTTCACTCCCAGTCCTCAGCGTCTCTCACCTGGCGCACTCATCCACGGGCCATCTGACGACGAGCGCTAGCTGGACTCTGCACTCTTTCATGTAGTTCACCAACGACACCTCCGTGATCAGGGAGGTGAGAGTGTACGTTCGGTTGAGGGGGGGCATGCGTGTGTCATTGATTCGTCTCTTTGTGGGCCTCCCCTCGGTCATGTTCAGGGTTGTCCCTCGGCTGTTGTTCCGTGGATTGAGCACTGGCAGTCGTACAGTCTTCCCCGTTGTCTTGCCGCCTGTGGTCAGCGCCTCACTCCTCGCTCTACTGTTGCCGGTGTGAGTCATGACCCTACGTATGTCCGCATGACGGGTGGTTTCTGGATCCTTGATTCAGGGGCCACCCACCACATGACCTCTTGTCGCTCCTCGTTCGTGTCTTTGGGTCCCGTTGGCTCTGTTTGCTTTTTTCGCACTGGCTCTGGCCAGCTTCTCCCTGTCCAGGGGGATGCGGACACGTTCTCTGCACCTTGCCCTACTGACTGCCTTGACTGTGCGCAAGGCAAAATGCATCGCTCCCCTTTTTCCACGTCTGAATCCCGCACTTCTCACCCACTTGACCTCTTGCACGCCGATGTCATGGGACCCCTTGCCCATGACGCTCTTGGAGGTGTCGGTCGTTATGTCCTCTGTCTCACAGACGACTTCTCTTGCATGCGGTGGGTCTTTGCAATTCGACAAAAGGGTGATGTTTGTCCCACTCTGGAGTCCTGGCTGCCGCAGGCTGAACTGGCCTGTGGTCGCAGGCTCAAAGTCTTTCGCTGTGATCGCGGTGGTGAATTCATGGGTCCCACTGCCCGCTTCCTGGCATCTTGTGGGTTGTGTATGGAACCTTCGGCTCCCTACACACCCCAACAAAATGGTATCTCTGAACGCTGGAACCGCACTCTTGACGACGGTGTCCATGCTCTCCTCAGTGAGTCGTCCCTCTACCCCGTCTTTTCTTTCGAGGCCATGTCCTACATGACCTGGGTGTGGAACCGTGTTCCTCACGGTCCTCTTCCTCATCACGTCACCCCCTTCAAGCGCTGGTACGGCCACCGTGCTGACCTCCGTCTGGCTCGTGTCTGGGGCTGTGTGACTGCCGTTTGGCTGCCTAAGGACTTCCGCGCCGGCAATCTCAGCCCTCGCACTCGTCTCTGCACCTTTCTTGGTGTGTCAACCATGTCGAAGGCATGGCGCTTCTGGGACCCCAAACGTTCTCGTGTCATTGAGTCGCGTGACGCCCTCTTCTTCGAGGATGTCTTTCCCCGTGACCTGTCTCATGTCCCTCCTACATCTTCTCTCTCCTTGCTTCGTTGGCTTGGGGGAGGTGGGTCTGTTCCAGCCTCCGATCTCCGAGGGTCCTCCTCTCCCTCTCACACAGTGACGAGGACTTTCCCTCCGAGTTCTCCCCTGCCTCTTTTGATTCAGGATCATCAAAACCCTTCTCGGATTCCGTGTCGTCCTTGTCTCCAGCTAGCAGTCCCGCGTCCTCACCGTCCACTGGCAGTCCCGAGTCCTCGCACTCTGGACCCACTCTCGCACAGTCCACTGCCCACTCGCCTCCCACCTCATCTCCTATCTCTTTGTCTCCTCTAGTGCTTGAAACTACCATAGGTGACACTCCTCAGGCTCCGATCTCTGGTTCTGAGTCTTACACTCGTGGGGGGAGACTACGTGCCCTTCCTCCCGCTCTGTCTTCTCAGCCCTCCCATGAGCGCCCCCGCTCTTCCAGGGCGACTGCTGAGTCTGTTCCCGTGGGCTCGTCCACTGCCTCTCAGCCCACTCAGCGGGTCACCCGCTCTAGAGCTTCATCCTCCACAGCTGGTCCCTCAGTGCGACCCACCGGCCTTGATGCACTAGGCCTGTCCGTGGGTGTCCTACACCCCAACTCCGCAGTTGGCTATGCTCTTGTAGCCCATGAGTTCCACAGTGCTCTTGAGTCCTCTGTCGCTAGTTATGTCGCCGCATGCTTTGCGGCTTCTAGCCTTCCTAGTCTTCCCCCTGAGCCCACCACTGTCCGCCAGGCTTGTGAGGCAGCAGACGCTGACCTTTGGGAGAAGGCCATGTAGGAGGAGCTCACAACCCTCCAGGAACATGGAGTCTTTGACCTCGTGGATCTACCTGCAGGCCGCAAGGCAGACTCTGCCTGGTTAGTCCTTCGACGTAAGCTGAAGCTCGATGGAATAGTTGACCGGCACAAGGCTTGCCTTACGGCTAAGGGGTTCTCCCAGATCCCTGGAGTTGACTTTGATGAGACTTTCACACCGGTCGGGAGGTACACCACTACTGGAGCACTGTTGAGTCTTGTCGCCCAGCACGACTGGGAACTGGAGCAGATGGATGTCAACAACGCCTTCCTGCATGGAAAGCTCGACAAAGAAATCTACATGATACAGCCCTCGGGCTTCACCGATGGCACGAACAAGGTCTGGCGACTGTGCAAAGCCCTCTATGGGCTCAAGCTGTCGCCTCGTTGTTGGAACATGGAGATCTCCTCGACTCTAAAGCGGGGAGGTTACCGTCGCAGCACGGTTGATCCAGCGCTCTTCTTGAGCACCCCCTCTGAGCCGTTTGTAGCCATACTCGTCTACGTTGATGACCTGCTCATTGCCTCACCCAACATTGTAGCTGTCTAGTCAATGAAGAATCTGCTGCAGTCTACGTACAAGATGAAGGATCTGGGTCCGACACGAGTTTTTTTGGGGATGGAGCTTGAGCGTGACCGTCAGCGTCGCACTCTGCACGTTCACCAGGCTGCCTACATTCGCACACAAGGGGAGCGTTTTGCCTCACTGCTTGTAGACATTCCCACCGCATCCACCCCAATGACTCCAGGAGGTCAGCGCCTGCTGAAGTCACTGGACTCAACGCAGCTGGGGGAGCCTGTTGACATCATCGACTACCTTAGTGTGGTCGGCTCTCTCATGTACCTTGCCACCACCACTTGAGCGGAAGTGGCCTTTGCGGTCAACTTCCTTGCTCAGTTCACCCAGCAGCCTCGACAGAAACATCTCGAGGCCGCACTGCGTGTGGTTCGTTACGCGTTGTCCACTGCACGCATGGGACTCTGCTACCATGCCCAGCCTTCAATGGTCGTTGACGACTACACAGATAGTGACTAGGCTCATGACATAGATGCTCGTAGCCGCACTGGCTACATCTTTCTCGTCGATGGGATTGCTGTCTCTTGGAAGAGTGGAAAACATGGCTGTGTTGCTCGAAGCTCCAGCGAGACCGAGTACGTGGCTATGGGCGCAGGTACGTGTGAGAATGTGTGGCTGTCCCGCCTGTCACAACAATTGTGTGTCCCCATTCGTTGCATCACCCTGCGCTGTGACAACCAGAGTGCAAAGGCAACCGCCAAGCACGATGGCATGCATCACTCTCGCACTAAGCACATAAACATTGAGCATCACTTTGTACGCAAGCGCATTGCTGGTGGAGAAGTTCAGGTCGTCTGGGTCGACACTCGTCAGCAGCGTGCAGACTTCTTCACCAAAGCGCTCAGCAGTGGAATGCTCAAAGTGGCCGTGCATGCTGTTGGCTTGCTACGTTCTCGTGATGCCCCAAGTTGACATGAGTCCTGTGATGTTCCCTTTGTTCTGCGTTCTGTGTGTGTGTGTGGCCTGTTTGTCTGTGGGTCATGGGGGAGTGTTGGTTATGGTCATGACACACGCAAGTGCCCTCTTGTCTCCGTGCATACACACACCTCACCACTGTAGGTGATTGATCTTGAATGAGGCTCATCGGTGCAAGACTGTGACGCAACATGGGACGCACAGTGGTGGTGACACCATCAAGTTGCAGAGTGGTGACCACAGCACCAACGTTGTCCTCATGACAAGTCTCAGTTTAGTGATGATGACATATGCCAAAATTGGGGATACATTTGCTGACATGCATGATTGTGACATGACTGATTTGCTGCACTCTTGCATGCTTCTAGCGTAGTGTCCCGGGTTGCTGATCCCTCGGGACCACATATTTGGTTT